>JAAVUK010000517.1:0-37978 GCA_014899095.1 Fusarium buxicola
GCCTTGGTGCCGTCGGCGTAGCGCTTCTGGGCGTCGAGCGAGGTACCGGACGGGGGAACCAGACATCGCCACCGTAGCCGGCGAGGTGGCCAGACTTGAGGGCGGCGGCGACGTCCTCCTTGACAACGATGGCGCCACGGGCGGTGTTGACGAGGTAGGAGCCCTTCTTCATCTTGGAGATGAGGTCCTTGTTGAAGAGACCCTTGGTCTTCTCGTGGAGAGGGCAGTTGATGGTGACAACGTCACACTGAGCGAGGAGCTCCTCGAGGGTGTCGACACGGCGGCAGCCAATCTCCTTCTCCTTCTCAGCAGACAGGGGCTGGTAGTCAAAGTAGAGGAGCTCCTTGCAGTCGAAGGGCTTGAGACGGCGGAGGACACGCTCGCCAATGCGGCCGACGGCGACGGTGCCGACAACCTTGCCCTCGAGGTCGAACTCCTGCTTGGCAGCGGCGGCAACATCCCACTCACCACGCTCAATCTGCTCGTGGGCGGGAACGAAGTTTCGGATGAGGACCAGGATGGTCATGAGGACGTGCTCAGCAACAGAGACGACATTGGAGCCAGTGACCTCAGCGACTGTGATGCCGCCGTTGGTCTTGTTGGCGGCGTTGAGGTCGACGTGGTCAGAGCCGATACCAGCGGTAACAGCGAGCTTAAGCTTCTTGGCCTTGGCCAGACGCTCAGCAGACAGGTAACCGGGGTGGAAGGGGGTGGTGATGATGATCTCAGCATCGACGAGCTCCTCGTCGAACTTGGAACCATCACGGTCCTTGTCGGAGGTGGTGACGAGGGTGTGACCCTGGTCCTCGAGCCACTTGCGGATGCCGAGCTCGTTCTCGGTGGTGCCGAGAAGGAGAGGTTGCTATAGGAGACACGTCAGTTGCCATTGAAACCCAACTGACTGAGAGTAAGTGGTTTGAGAAGTGAATGAGGGGTTGGTGATGCAGAATCGAGGCAATGAGTGTAGTTGGGGTTGCATTATGGTTGCCCATGGTCATGCAGTGTAAGCTGCAAACGAGCCACCACAAGCCCATGCAATCCCTACCCAAGCACAACTCTGATGTTTTGCCTCCCAGAGGCATTGCCCCGCATCCTGTTGGGTTGAACGTGGCTGATTTTGAGGTAGGGAAGACGATTTCCCCGCGTTTGGGATCGACAAGCGCGGAGTGAGATGGTGTGTGGGGAGGGGTTGTCATTGTCGTGGGTGTGAGAGCGTTCGAGAGGCAGAGCAATGAACGACCATCGACGACCGTAGACCGAATATTGAGAATAAGGGAGTTGAGTTGCGAGAAGGGGAGTTAAACATACATCCTTGGCGTGCTGGCCACCGTCGTAGAGAACAGCGAGAACCTTGACCTGTTTGGTTTGTTAGTTGAGGCTTGAGGGGATATATGAGGGGATCCAGGAAGGGGAGGAATGCTTACCATTTTGGCGGTGTTAGGAAGTGTTTGTTGTTTAGGTGGAAGAAGGGATATGAGGAAGGATGATGATGATGATGATGAAAGTAAGAAGGAGAAGAGAAACCGAAATATCGAGCGTCCAACGCCAGATATTTATGCTCTGAGTTGGGACGCCATGCACCGGTGTCTCGTTACCAAGTACAACGGGCACCGGCATCTGATCGAGCCTGGATCAACACACACAACTCGTCCCTCCTCCTCTTCCTCCTCCACAGCCAAGGTTCCACGT
Source organism: Fusarium buxicola (assembly GCA_014899095.1). NCBI lineage: Eukaryota > Fungi > Ascomycota > Sordariomycetes > Hypocreales > Nectriaceae > Fusarium > Fusarium buxicola. The sequence goes on from JAAVUK010000517.1 coordinate 1,690, forward strand.
CTCACTGCGTGTGCGTGTCTCCCCCATCCGGTCAAAACGAACGGAACGGAAACCGTGGCACGGGCAAGGGCTCGGACTCTCACTCAGCGAATCTCCATCAATCCCGCGAACCCCGAAGCTGTCGGCATCTGAGAGGGAGGGTACTGCGGTACAGTACATTACTGTACGGACAGTGGACGGAGTAATTAGTGCGGCGGGCTTGGGTTGACGGGGTCACTGTCAGTCGGTTAGCACAAGCGCGAGGCCCCCAATTGCTCAGTATCGCTCCATTCTAGCCTCCTCTGCTCCTCAGGCTCAGGTAGGAACCTCTCTCGCTCCCTCGCATGACGAAGACCGGGCATTGACCCGCTACATGCCGGCCTATGGCACGCGCGTGGCCGAGGAGAGCGGGGGAGGGGGAGAGCCTGCGACCATCCACCTCGAGTGGGCTTACCGCATGAGGAAAGTATGGACAATGGGCGAGAGGCTGCTCCTCATGGAAAAGGGCATATCTCGGCGTTCGGTGTTGTCTTTGGCTGGGAGAGCTTGGATGGCGAATGATTGCGGCGGGTGGATGCAGTGCAGGGGAGGAGGAGAGTAGGTTAGGTTGATGCCTCAGCGAATCACGAGTGGCTGCCTCAGTCGGTTTCCAGGTGGGGTTTGCCTTTTTGGGCGCAAAGCGGGGGTTGAGCGGCTCAAGCTTCAGTTGCACGGCAGCTCCGGTAAAGGTCTCCGTCTCTGGAACTTGGTTGATATCTATCACCAGTGGCAATTGATCTTCCACAATGGATTGAGTATTGTCCGTAGGAGAAACATGCTCTCGCTCAAGCGACTTGTAAGGCAAATCAAGTCCGAGGAGGCTGAGACGAGTGTCAGCTGTGTAAGTGGAGATGATACTGCGCCAGCAACCGTGTTGCCTATCCGTACTGTTGACACACTTGGCTCCACGGAGATGGATGATATGGACCAACCTCCACTGAGGCTCTGGTATCCGAACTACGTAGTATATCGCTCAGCTTGACTTACATGGGTGCCTCTCCTACGCAGCAGCAGCAGCTCGTAGACAGTTGTTGGCAAGCATCAACTCGCCCTGTAGCTATCAGTCACTCAACCTCCGTGGTCAGCATTGAATCTGGATCTGGATCTGGATCTGGATCGGTCGCCTCATCTCTGCATCCAGAATCCCCTCGTTCACGGAGTAACTTACGCAACGACCGAATATGTAAGCAAAGCCTCGTCTAAGCCTAAGCCATCATACCATTACTACCCCTCCCATCCCATCCATCGCTATTCGGCGTCCCGCCATCCGGCCGTTTCTCGCCAGCCAAGCTCCGAGTGCCCCGGCCGGTGCGGGGTGACCTCTCCTCCCGCACTTTCATCTCCGGACAACGACTCGCGTGCTGTATCGCAGCACCATCACCAACGAGTCACTATGCACCTCTATGGCAAAGTCAAGTTTTGTCTCTGTGCCAGTTCGTGTGCCTCCCCCGCATCGCATCTCCTTTTCCCCCAGGCCAGGCTACTGTGCATGTCCATCTGTCTCGTTAGGCGCCCTCGGACGGGCGGTCCTTGACCCTCAAGGTTCTTTTTCTTGATTCCCAACACCGTGACATCTCCGACCTGTCCCAAGAAGCGACGTGCCCCTGGCGTTAGCGCTTCTGGCGGAGGGGGAAGCCAACATCCACTCACTGGTTCTCGGGGAATATTGTCCTGCGCAACTCAGCGTCTGAGATAGTGAACTGTCACCAGAAAGAGACCAGCTTCAGCCTGAGGCTATTCGTTCTCTTCTTAGCAGTCTTCCCCGTAGTTATGCAGAATAGAGTGCAGCAACTACCTGATGGATACCTACCTACATCTGCTATTCTCGACCTTGACACCCTTGATTCTCCCACTACACTGACAAGACTTGCGCCACCCCTTTCCAACCGTAGCAAAGACCTCGACTCTCAAAGAATGTCGCCAACTCCGCAGAAACATTATTCCATTTTTCTCATGCATCGCATGTCGTGAAATCCTTATCCCGTTCCAACCTGTTCCAGAGTTCCGGTCCCTTCATCTATGCATATATCCATATAGCGCCAACCCAAGCACAGCCAATATTGTAAACCATCGCCATCCTTGCCTTGCCAGGCCGTTGCATACAGTAAATCCAGATCCACACATGTGCTCTTCTCAATCCTTGTTCTTCACATGAGGAATCCAAACAGCAAGGGTACAGGAATCGGCATCGGCCCGTCATCGCCGTCATCAAATTCACTCGCATCCTCGTCATCGTCCCCTTCGTCATCTTCTTCTTCATCCTCTTCCGACTCTGCCATAAAGGACGGGAAAAAGTCGAGTCCTCCATACCCATCGTCCTCAAAATCCGAGTAATCCGAGTAGTCGTCAATGTCGTCACTCACTTCGCTTTCATCAACGTCATAGTCTTCTTCGTCCGAAGTCGGGATCGTGGGTTCCGCATAGGGGATGTCGAGGGCTTCCAACACTTTCCGCCCCTCGACTCCCAAAGGATACTCCTTCGGAATTGCCAGTTCCACGACTTCCTTGATATCCATGTCATCAAGGGTTTTCACGTCGGTTCTCAGGCCGGCTGCGATCAATCGACTTGCAAAGTTCCAGTTCATTCGCGGCTCAATAGCCCGCACGTATCTCGCCCTGCTCTTTGGAGGAACCGTGCCAGGCTGCCAGCGAATCAGAGATGTCCAGCATTCTCGGTGTAGATTTTCTGGTTTCTCGCGCAGCACATTCGGATGCTTGGCTAGTATCTGTACTGCTTGCGGCTGATAGCCATGAGTGATGCTGAACATGAATGCACCGTCAGGCATGGCCTTGGTAGACATGTGAATATCCGCGCCACCATTTACCAGCACGGGAGTTGTCCGCCAACAAGAACCGGATTTGAGACTGTAATACAGCGGTGGCTCATCCTCGAAGAGCTCGTTCGGATCCTCGCCTTGATCGAGCAACACCTGGATCAGGGCAGATGGCTCGTCAGAGCCCGGTGACTGGTCCTTCAGGCAGCGGTAGAGTAAGCCCTTTCGCATCTCCCTCGGCGTCGGGACCGCCTTCATCAGGTCGGCCGCTCGTGTCCAGAGCTGCTCATCCAGTGCCACCTTAAGAAGGCGCACGAGGAAGGCATCTGAAGGCCTTGTCATGCCATACTTGGCAAAGTCCACGCCCAGGATGAACTCGGTTTTCCCATCATCATACGGGTCCTGTACTGAGTTATCAAGCAGTTCCTCGAGATTGCCCTGCTCCGGCCGGCCGCCGTTCTCGAGGATTGCTTGCGCGAGACTCAAATTTCCGTGCACGATGGCCTCTGTAAATGGGCGACTCACGGAAATGCCCTTCTCATTCGGATCGGCACCGCGCTCAATGAGCAGCTTGGCGAGATTGGCGTGCTGGTGGTCCCAGTCGCGGCTAAAGTAGGGCTCACACCTCCGCGAGCAGATGATGTTTAGGGGCGTCAGATCTTCCATCGAGTCTTTCAAGGTCGCTCCCGCATCAAGCAGCATCTTTCCAGCATCGTATAATCCCAGAATAGCAGAGCCTTCGGCTGCCTCGCCCACTCGAGCAAGGGCAGTCAGTCCATCATGGTCCAAGGCGTTGACGTCGGCTCCGCCATCGAGCAACGCTTTCATGGCGTCCGTGTTGCAGCTCGCACTCGCAACCATCAAAGGCGTCATCCCTAGGAGGGCCTCACGAGCGTTCACATCGAAGCCCTTGGTGATGAACTTTTCAATAATCTCAGCTTCCGTGATCTTGCTCTTAGGCTTTGGGGGGTCGTAGGGATCAGCAAACTCGTCAGGTCGCAGCTGGCCAGGTCCGAGTATCAGATGGAGGATGCTGAATCGGTGTACCGACAGGGTAGTAACGTTAGCGCCCAGGTCAATGAGCCTCGCGGCATCGTCGAAACGGCGCGAGAAGCATGCCATCATGAGGGGTGTCAAGCGCGTCTCAATGAGTCTGGTGTCAATATTGGCGCCATTCTCAAGGAGGTAGGGCACCACCGTGTCCCAGTGTCCGTACCATATCGCTTGAAACAGGGGCGTCCCCATGAAAGGACCTTCTGCGTTGACGTTTTCTTGGTACTTTTCCTCGTGAAGGAACCGAAGCAAGTCGAGCATGTCGTGTTTGGCAGCGTGATGCATTGCGGTGAGTCGGAACCGGCTCGAATCGTGAGTGACCTCATCATCCCGCCAAGCACCGGCGTCCAGCTCAAAATCGATTCCTTGATAAATAACAGTGGATGCTCCGCGTTTTAGGAGAAACCTGGCCGTCTCATACTCCCCGTGACATATGGCAACATGTAGTGGGGTCCAGTTCCCACCGTGCAAATCCTCCAGCTCTTCTTCCTCAACGGCCTGGGACTCGCTGAAGGCCTCGATGGGCAGGTGTGGTCGGCAGAGGCAAAGACCCCACGAGGGAGCATCGATAGAGGCGCCTTTCTCGAGGAGAATCTCGATCATGTCCGTCCGCCCCTTGCTGGCAGCGACATGGATAGCCTCCCATCTGCAGTCGCTAAAGATGCCGTCATCGCAGCCACTCTCGAAACAGTCGCATGTATCGTGTAGAACGTATGATGGATCCAAGTCGACGGATTCGTCGTCGTCGTCGATGCGCCATTCAGGATCGTCGTAGTACGAGCTGTGATAGTTCCACCACTTGTGACGGGGGTCGATGCGTGGCTTTGGTCTGTGGGTGTAGGCTAGGCGCGAAGCATCAATTCCGGCATCGAGGGCGCGGCGCAAGAGATTTATATCCTCATGTTCGACTGCCCAATGCAGGGCGCCTGGTCTGTCCGACTTGACTTCGCGCTTCCAGAGGATAGGGTTCGCGAGATCGTAGCAGTGCCGGTTGACGCGCGAAAGGGCAGCCAGATCGTATTTCTTATGGAGGAACGAAGCAATGCTATGCAGGACCTCATTGGGAAGCCTGTCCAGCGACGGCATGGCGGGCGAAGCTGGCGACGAGCGGCCTGGAACGGGCGTCGGTGGAATGTGGGTGTTTTTGGTTGAAGGTGTAGAAAGTGAGGGGAGCTCTCGGATTTCGGTCCCGTCGCCAGCGATTTTCCTATCCCCAAATGGTGAATGGTGGAGGTGATCCTGCGGCAGGCGCATGTGCTAACGTTAGCAGCTGCCCAACGCGTCGTGCCAACCCGGCCTCCACTGGAAATTTAATTTTTCGCAGGGGATCTCACAGGGGACCTCGCAAGAGCCACCCAGCCGCCCAGGCCCTTGTTTCCGAGGTCGAATAGCGGCGCCTGCCCCGCATTTTAGCGTGGACGTCAGCCCTGTTGCAGCGCTCAGTGGCAGGCCCCACTACAAATCGCTGGGCTGTCTAGCCCAGAATGAGACAGGCAGAATTGAGATCGAGACTCGGCGGAACCAACTGGTTGAGACAAGGCGACGTTTCCAGACTTGAATTCGGGGATTTTGATCTAAATACGGATTCTTTCACATTCCAGACAAGCCAAGTTGGTTCAAAAAGGCGTTGTGACAACCAATGGTTGGGTCTCTTGTGAACGGATAAATTCGACTCAGCTTGAGGCCCAGTGAAATTCCTCTCCGTCCTGCTTTGACGCACAGATTAGTTATCAAATGAAGAACTAACCAGTAATATGCGCTCACATATTCCTATTTGAACAGGCCCGAACCGTTCTGAGTAGGTAGCAAAGCAGTGAGTGCCCGGCTTTCAAAGGTATATTGCTGCACCAGACTTCTTGGTGTGACCATGTACAGGTTAGGTGGTTTAAGCGCTTCCGACAATGACACGCATCTTAGCTAATCCTCGTCAAGTATCATTGCCACAAAAACCGCCATCACTTCTGTTCAGTCTCAGTTTTCATAATTATTAAATCCATCCAAGATGATTCGCAGTGGCGCCAAGTGCTACGTCTCCCGGTGTAAACTAACAGACTGGTGTCAGCCTGGCGTATGCGGGAGGCCTACCAACGTAGTGGATGGATGGGTGGCAAATTGAGGTGGGGAAGCATCTTAACTGGCTTTATTGATATTATCCAGATTCAAGGGCCTGAGAGAAAAGAGGGAACAAATTTTCGAGTTGCTATATATCAAAGGTTCTGCCCGCCCTGTTCCTCCGTCTCGGTCGCCCTCAGCCCACTGTTGGAGCAAGAATGAACAATTCGCGAGTCAAGATGGGTGTTGGAAAACCCCGACTGGATAAGTACGACAAAATACTGTCTCGACTCTTTGAATTCCTCGCACTCTTCTACATACTCAAAAGAGTTGACGGCCCTCACGCTATCAGCTCTCAAGCACCTACCAGCTTGCAAGCCGTCAGACGCAGGTTTCTTAGAAATCTGAGCTTCATCTGCGATTACCGGAAGGGCGGCGGCACAACAACTGCTATAGCTGTACAGGCGCGACAGGGCTCTTTCAGGTTTTGGGTGGCAGCCAATGTGCCCCCCAAGAATGAAGTCCTCGCCTTTCTCTCTGGCATACTTGAACAACTGAAGGGGGTTATGAGAACCCCCCAAGCAGAGCACAACAGGATAGCAGATCTGATAACACAGAAGTGTGCTCACTTTGCCACTCCAAGACTGAAAAAGGAATGCAAACTGCTGTCAAATGCTGCGAGGGACCTCAGGAAATATCTCGAGACAAACGCAGCACATGTTCAGACACCTGGTGAGATAAAATACGACCGTTTAGCACACGTAGTATCAACACACTGACAGAGAACCAGGAATCACCGCACTTATAGATTGGCTACCCCAGTTCAATTTAAATGCTGGAGACGATCTTCTATCCCTTTGCCAGACTGCCTACAATGTCCGTCACGATCCGCAGATGAGAACATTAGAGGCCCTTGTTCACGAGCTCAGTGTAGCCCCTGAGAGAATCATGGGTGCACCCTGTACGGTCAATCATTTCGTCGGTCGTCTAGCGGAACGGATCCGAATCCCGAGACTGCTTGTCCAAGATGCCCGCGGTCTCGGCCATCAGGGATCCCTCCTCAACTCTTACGAGATAAAGCGAGTTGAAGCATTCACACCCGCAACGGTTCCGCCAGCAGATGGTCTTACCAATTTAGATTCGATACTGAAAAGAATGCTCCCTGCTGGAGACCAGCGCCTGAAGGAGATGCAAAGCTATATGGAATGGCTCCATGGTCCGACAGGACTTGAAGCTGCAATCAGAGTAATGTTCGACGAGGAACGGACTCGCCCGCAAGTCCACGCGGAAATCCAGATGCTGGAATTATTTCATCGAAATAAACTGGACTTCGTGGATGGCGACCGCTACATTGCCTGCAGCAAGCTCGCATGTCTCTGCTGCAAGTTCTACTTCCGCCATCATCCAGGCCGATTTGTTGAGCCCGACTCTCACCAAAAGGCATACCTTAATTGGCGCCCAATACTTCTCCCCGAGGGTCGAGACAACCCCCATTGGCCTGACCAACGTCCCACTTTAGCATATGTGAGCAAAGAGCTCAGCAAGGCGGTGGAGGAGCATATCGTATCTCAAGGACAGCCATCTCCATATCAAGCAGACTCAGTCACAAACATTTCCGCGATAATGGACTCTTTGGACCTCTCGGAAGTTGGAGAGGAGTCCTTTAGCGGCTCTGAAACGCACGACGGTAAGTTCCTCAAGATTATCGTCTATTTTCCGTACGTTATATTCTAAGTTCTTCTGCCATCACAGACTCTTCTTCATTAGCAGACATTAATGAGGATGATACTGAAGACGACTTGGTTGAGAGCGACGATGACTCTGATGGAGGTGCAGGTTTGTGAGATCCAGGACTTGATAATCGTTGTCTATGTATGTATACTTTGAAAGTGTCTGGTTATGAATGTACCCTTTGATATCTAAAGGGCAATCCTGCGAAACCAAATGCCACGCACATGAAGCAAATCAACATAGAACGCGCTCATGACACTGACCTGACAACTGCCCACTTTGAACTATCAGCCTTCAATCCCCCATGGAGTATGGCCTCTAAAGAGCTCAACCGCACGACATTTGCAGATAAAGTCGGTTTCTCGTCGGCGTTTGAGTAAAAGTGTAAAGGGTATGGAAAAGAAAGACGGTATGTAAAAGAAAGACGGTATGTAAAAAGGACTGTGATTGGAGAACTATCAACAACTCGACTAGGTGGAACTATTTCGCTCTCTTTTCCTCTTGTTCCCCTCGTGAACTTCGTCGATATGCCTCGAGAGATTATCCTTCCTCGTGAATCTCTCGGGGCACTTTCGACACTCGTGAATCTTGTCTGACAGGTGACACTCCTGATGTGTCCGCATGTCAGTTTGCATTGCCATTCTCGTATCGCAGAGAGGACAAAGGACAGGTAATTGATGAGTACGGAGGTGTCTACTGAGCATCATTAGTTAGAATGAACCCCCGAATTTGGCGAAATAACCAGTTGACTTACGTCCTGAGGCTCGGAGTCTTGAATCCCCTGCCGCCGAACCCCCTGCCGCAGCCCTCCTTATTGCAGTAGAATATTCCATCTACTACAAATTCGCCATCTCCCAGACGTTTGAGGGGCACTTCGTTGAACTCAAGATTGTACCTGCGTCTCTGTCCCGAACTGCTACTCGAAGCGGCGCTGGGGGAAGAGTCGACACTAGAGGAAGCAAAGGAGTAACGCTGCAATTCGCACTCTCCAGAAACTGCAGTAGAAGGTACTATGGGGTCATCATCGATCATCTGGTCTGGAATGGATTGCCCACTCTAAAGAGCTTGATAGGAATCCAGTGAACCAGTGACCAGTTGAAGGCCCAAGAGCCCTTCATGGGCTGCAGTCAAGGAAAGATTGGGAATCGCATCGGAAGAGGGAGTTGTCAAGTACGAAAGCTCAATGTTCGCGAGATGCGGGTCCATCTCCATTTCCTCAACTTGGGAAGAAAAATCATGAATAAGGAACGAGGTGTCTTGGACCATGGAGCCAGCAGTCATGCCAAGCACTCCTATCAGATCCATGGAAGAATCCGCAAGAAGTATATTCTCCTGAGGGCCAAGCTCAGAGGCTTGTGCCCAAGGGTCCCTAATAGGCTGCTGGTTGGCGTTGATCGAGTTCAAAGCCTGATCGAAGTCTGTTGAACAGAATAGGCCGTCAAGTGTTAGTGATCGGCCAAATAGCTCAGGCACCATGACTTGAATCTGACACATACAGTCTGGGAGGTAGTCCGAGCCCATGGAGTCATGCTCCATGGACTCGTCCTGATCATGGGAATGGCGTGGATCGTAACTCATGAATGAGATTGTTGCGCTTGCAATGGAGGGTGCTTTCGCAAGGGAACCTCAGAATCAAGTCGGTGCTTGATGGGCTCACTTTATATCTCCTATTCCCCTCACCATTGAGCCAAAACTGCCCGACCCTTCTTCTCGGCATGGCGTAAACGCAATACCAAGGTGCACTTTCAGTGCGCCTTATCGCGAAGCTTGACCGGCAACTTCCAATGATTGAGTTGATGGACCCTCCCGCCAGTCTCAGTCTGTACCAACATGCCAGTAGATCGCTCAATAGCAACCCAGAGAATCACCTCATGACCATCTGTTTGGCCGTGCCGTTGGTTGAAAGTGTAACAATGTCCGCTAAGGGAGGCCGACCAAGTGGTTGGCCGAGGCTGATTGGCTGCTGAACAGAGTTGGTTGCGTACAGGCCGCATCCGTGGAGACCTTGACTGAGATTGCCTTGTGGCTAAGCAGATGATGTGAACTGAAAAGACACATGGTGTGCTTCGGGCATCTATTTTCAGTATGCCGTCTGTTAGAGATTGGCAACTTTGTGAGGTAGATAACTGATGCTCGGACGTGTCGGGCACAAATGTCCCGGGCGAACTGGAATAAGGCTCACAACCAACATGGTGACAATGAGTGTGCATCTTCGCGTTCAATTATCACTCATATCAATATCTCCACCTTCATCGGGCTTATTGCAAGCAGCCCGACGTCTCTTCGTGATTTGTTCCAACGTCAAGGATTGCCTCGTTTCGTGACCTTCCTTTACGTTGGCCGATGGTTGAGACATGGCGACGGGATTCAATCGACATCATCGGGACTCGTTCCATTCGCTCGATGAGATCTGCGCCTGCTCTTGCGTTTCAACAGTTCCGAAAGAAACGCAATTGCATGGTGTGAGCTTCGATGAACTCCTCTGGTCTCATATCGACGAATATCTTGGATGTTGGTGGATCATGTCTCGGTTGATATGCGAACCACATTTATGATATAATCAGCTGAATGAGCGATCATCGCGGTGACACTTACACGAGCAGTTCAGGGTCCTCGGTGATATCATCCTCAAGCAACCTGAAACCGGAGATTTTCGTAATGTTTGTTGAGCGCTCAGACAGAACGTCATGGGCGTTGACCGATGTCTGTCTGCGTCTCCATGCGCTATGGAGCAAGCCTCCTGCGTTAAGTAGCTGCAATGCCACGCGATCGAGCTTGCGTGTAACAAATGGAGCAGCTGTAGGAGGATTGAATGTCACAATTTCGCATATCGTCAGGCTGGCTGGCCGCAGTCGGGTGCATTGCTTTACCAACCAAACCCTTGGATCCCCCGCTGAGGCTTTCACGGTTCAGTACAGTAGGTCCACACAATTGGGTTTCACCGGCGGAAAAGCCAATTGCTTTTGCACGATGTGACGAAAAAATGGCTTTGAGGGAGGAAAAGGACCTAATTATGGGCATCTGAGCTTCCTTGATCATTGGGATCCCCGGGCTCTGTGGGTTTGTGTCGTGTTTCGAAACGGGGGATCATAATCTGCTTTACTACGTAGTACGTCAGAATCATTGGGCCTCTCATGGCGATATTCATTAGGGACTTAGGTGGAATAGACAGAAAAGACAAGCTATCAAGAACTTCACCTGTCTGTCTGTCTGTCTCAAATATATCCAGAATGGCCTGGTCAGTCTCGGCCCATGTCCCTCATCATCAAAATCCATCGGCAGGTGGTTGGCCTGCATCACGGAAGTAGGTATCGGCCGGGACATGACGAAATGGCCGACGCTCTAGCGCAGGACCCCTCGTATTCCAGGGCCAGGCCCGCCGACATCGCCGTGCAGGAGCGCTCCACAGGGGGCTCCCCGCACCCGAGATCCCTGTAGCCACTGGCTGGCAGCCGCAAAGCTGCCTGTGGCTGTTTCCTGATCCACCTGGAACGGTCTGGCTCGGGTTGCTCCTGCGGTCGATCGGCCCACCTGGGCGAGGATCCTGGATCCGCTCTCTCCATAAGTATCCTAGCCACCTTAATCCGCCAACTTGACTTGAACCTTCAATCATCTCATCATTACGAGGGTTGCACCAGCTGAGATCAACTCGAGGCAGCATTTAAGACACACAAAGGCCCCTTGCATCTTTGGTCTTCAGAAACACCAAGACCCAAGATTACATAAACTGCATCCTTGACCTCCCTCCTCCTTCTCCCTCCGTCGCCTTCTCCTCTCAATTTTCACTCTTATCCTACATCTCGTACCGAGTACCGAACTCAACAATCACATCATGCTCACATCAACCTTCCTGCTCAGCCTCCTCGGCCTTGCAGCGGCATCACCGTTGGTCCCGAAGCAGGTGAAGCCGCATTTCAATGTGAAGCCGCATTATCCTCCCAGATCGTCCTCCAAGGGCTTCAAGCTCGTGGTCAACGTCACAGACCACTCAAAGGACTTCGACCCTCCCATCCACAATTCCGAGATCACCAGCATCCACACTGGTGCTGGCCTTGCCCTCGTCGGCATCACCGAGAGGAACGGTCGTGTCTTCTATCAGAACGGCACAGAGGATGAGCGGCAGAATGGCGAGGCTACCGTTATCACCGACGGTGGTACTCCTCTGACTCCCAATGGCCTGGCCCTCGAGAAGGACAAGAAGAACAAGAACTTGTACGACGCCACGCTCAACTTTGGCCCTGGCACTCCGGGCGCCCAATTGAACCAACCCGAAGATCCCTATACCTACCTGCTTCCCGAGACCTTTGTCGTCTGCAACAAGAGTCTAGCATATTACCAGGGCAAGCATTTCATCGTCATCGAGCAAGCCCGCATCACCATCGACAAGAATAAGAAGATCCAGAGAAACATCCCCAAGGGCTGCGCTCCCATCCGCCTGGTGCCTGAGTGTGCCGAGTTGGAGGATTTGCCTAAGGGATCATACTCCAGCCACAAGTACGCACTCACCTCGAAGTGTTACAAGGATGTTTCCAAGATCAAGTGGGAGCAGTACAGCCCTTAGAATGTGGCCTTTTCCTTAGACCTGAAATGTGGCTGTTGTTGAAGGAGGAACGGATTGTACTAATGATGCATGGGCGGCATGACTGTTTAAATAGCGAGTACACGGAAACAGGCGTCAATCGCCTTAATTATACCTAATTGTTATTATTAAACTTGATATTCCTTAACCATTGATGTGATTGCAAAATATTGGATGCAAATTGTGATTCCAATACCCGTACAAAGTACCGTGGTTGAAGAGGCCGTTAGGTAAGTAGCGGAGTATGATGCACAACTGAATCTAGACTCACCAAGCCGCTTGGCAGGCCAAACCTACCTAAGTCTGCCTAGTCATGAGGGTGTACGAGAATGTGTGACATGATGGGTCCTCTCACATATTCCCAAGCCTGGAAAGGCCGATCTCGTCGAGGGTTTAGTCCGGTAAATGCGGTAGAAGTGCTCCGTACAGTTTCATGTCAGTCCCATGGTCTAAAAAAAAGAGAAGTAAAACTTTAATAAGTCAGATATAGCCTCAAAGGAGCCGCTCAACTCGAGTCAGTTTCTCGCGCCCGTTATCCGTACTTGTCCGCACCTTGACGTTACAGTTGATCTTCAGGCACCCGGTCAACCACCCCAGCCACAAGCATTGTGTGCCTGGCAGGTCAGCCGGGTCCCGGATCTTATCTTATCGCTGCATCCGCTGATAAGCTCGTCCAGGTGACCTTCGTCCATCCTCCGAGCTTGTCGTCGCTCCCAACACAACCTCTTCAACAGCTCCAATTCCTCCCTCTTGCTCACCCACGCCGTCTATTCAGCCCTCGACGAGCCCCTTTTGCCCTCGATCAGTTCGTGCATAGCTCCATCTCGCAAAATGACCAAGCTCACGCCCGGTATGCTGAGCGCCCGCGCTTCGTCGCTCTCCCTTCGCCAGCAAGCGCTTTCGCCATCCGCCACTCTTGACAACGCTGCGATTCCGACCGAGTCAAGCACCGAAGCCAGGCAACGATCCAAGAACTTTGTCCTCGCTGATATGGAGGGGCGCGATACAAGAGACAACCGCGTATGCGCATCCTGTATCGCCAAGCTGGCACCTGGCGAGGTCGGTCAGGTCAACTGGCACCTCGCGGAGGACCAGACCTGCCGGTTATGCCAGGTTGCCGAGATCCAGCCCGAAGCCTTCACCAAGCCCTTCTGCGATTTCCTTCAGGAGAACCCCACCATCTTTCACACAGTCGACTACTTCAAGGGCAAGCTCGAGCACCTTGGTTTCAAGGAAGTAAGTGAACAAGAATCCCCGCCTAGCTAGCGATGATACTGACTCGGCCAAGCTCTCCACGCGCAACAACTGGGCCGACAAGGTACAACCCGGTGGTAAGTACTGGGTCACACGAAATGGCAGCTCCTTGATTGCCTTCACCGTCGGCAAGGCATACCAGTCTGGCAATGGTGTCGCCATGATCGGTGGCCATATCGACGCCCTTACTGCGAAGCTCAAGCCCGTGAGCACGAAGCCCGTTAAGGCTGGATATGTCCAGCTTGGTGTCGCGCCCTATGCTGGCGCTCTCAACCAGACCTGGTGGGACCGAGATCTGAGCATCGGTGGCAGGGTCATTGTGAGAGATGAGGAGACTGGCAAGACAACCACGAAGCTTGTCAAGCTGGACTGGCCCATTGCCAGGGTTCCTACTCTTGCGCCTCACTTTGGTGTCGGCATGATGGGCCAGAACAACGCCGAGACCCAGGCTGTTCCCATTATCGGTCTCGAGAGCTCCCAGCGTGCCGCTTCGGAATCTCTGGGTCCGGCCGGATCCTTTGTCAACACTCAGCCGCCTCGGCTAGTTGAGCTGATTGCTAAGCAGCTCAAGATCCAATCCTACAGTTCCATCGTCAACTGGGAGCTGGAGCTTTACGACTCCCAGCCTGCTCAGACTGGTGGTATGGACAGGGAGTTTATCTTTGCCGGCCGCATTGATGACAAGCTCTGCTCATGGGCTGCCTTGACTGGTCTGCTAGCGGCTAGCGACAACAATGACGAGGGCGGCATCAAGCTTGTTGCGCTTTTCGATGACGAAGAGATCGGCTCTCTCCTCCGCCAGGGCGCTAGGGGTAACTTCCTCCCTCTTGTTGTTGAGCGCGCCGTCGAGGCCCTTAACCCTGACACTTACGGCCCTGGTCTCATCGGCCAGACCTACGCCAAGTCCTTCCTCCTCTCCGCCGACGTCACCCACGCCGGCAATCCCAACTTCCTCGAGAAGTACCTCTCCGAGCACGTCCCGGAGCTCAATGTCGGTATCGTTATCTGCGGCGACAGCAATGGCCATATGACCACTGACGCCGTTTCCACCTCAATCCTCCAGCGCGTCGGCGAGCTCGCCGGCTGCCGCACCCAGACCTTCCAGATCCGCAACGATTCCCGCAGCGGCGGCACCATCGGCCCCGCTCTGTCGAGCATGATGGGCGTCCGGGCCGCCGATGCTGGGCTTCCTCAGCTGAGCATGCACTCTGTCCGGGCTACCACTGGTTCGCTGGATCCTGGTCTGGGTGTCAAGTTCTTCAAGGGCTTCTTGGATAACTGGGAGAAGATTGATGGTGAGTGGCACTAGATACATCATGATAGAGTAGGCGTTCAAGTTTGCACGGAGCGTATGGATTTCTTTTGCGATAGCTGTTCCCATGGTTGGATGTAGAAGGTGTTTAGATACATGTCTCAGAAGGGGACCACCAGACGGGGATTTAGACGATATAAGAACCACCGGGATTATTCAATATGATTTCCACCATTCCAAGGCTGCACCGTCGTTTCCGCTTCATTTGACTATGTGCTGTGTATTTGTACGGGTATCTGGATCTCGCCATTTCCAGCCTTTTAATCTGCCACATCTTCGCTCCAATCTGTGATCTCATATCAACCCCTATTTTCAACCTCTTCAGTTGTATCCATGACCAGGCTACCGCGCCAAATCTTCACTTTCTCCCATTCCAAGCAAACTAACAGCCTCGTCTGCATCGTCCTCATCCTCGTCGTCAGTCTGGGCCAGGTCCGCAGCTGTCTCTTCCTCGGTCTGTTGGAGCGGACGGCGCTTCTTCTCAAAGTCCTGCTTGTGCGCCTCGGCGAGAATACGCGAGAAAGTGCGTTTGGGTGTGGGAGCTTCAGTCCTACGGCGAGACAGGCCCGCTTCTGCCTGGCCGAGCGAGACGCCAGTGGACTCGGCTGTGCCCTGGGCAGAAGATGTCTCGAAGGAGGTAAAGCCGGCAGTGCCGTCGGGCTGCTGCGAGGCGATAGGGCCGTCGGTGCTGGCGCGGGCCATGAGAGGCTCAATGCGGTAGGGCAGGGGCACGTCGCGGGAGGCCTTGTACTGGGAGACGTTTGCGCAGTGTTCGTTCTCGACGCGGAAGAGGGCCCACATGCCACGGCGGGTAACTTCCATGAAGGCGACCATGAAGGAGACGATGGTGGAGTGCTGGGTGTTGTGGGTGAAGATAGCGTAGAAGATCCAGGCGAACCGGAGGATCGGGTCTATCAACATGATGAAGTAGTAAAGCCATCGAGCCTTGAGGGCGAGGATGTCACGGAGACAGAAGTGCCGCGACTGAGGCTGGAGGAGGGAGAAATCCATAAATAGATCCCAGAGTGCTACGCCATATGAGTATTCGCTCAGGGAATCGTGCGGGCTATCACTTACAGCAGTAGATGCTATTGATTGTCGAAAAGGTGACGAAGAGGGCGAGTTTGGTCCGAGAGTCTTCCATGCGGTAGAGGGAGAGCATGACAGCAGCAAGAATAGTCGCCGTATACTTGCCGCCGTTGGCCAAGTGCGGAAAGGCATTTCGCGTATCTTTATAACGACGAAGACACTGGAAGAAGCGCCAGATGGGTGGAAGAGCTGTCAAGAAGCCGAGGACCCTAGAGTTGTGGGAGTTACACTGCGCTGGGTTCTCCCAGTTATTCGCGTATAGACAAAAGAATACCTCAATGTTCTACCATGGTCATCAGTCACTTGCTCTGCGATGTTGGAGTTTTCAAACGCTTACCGCTGTCGCATAGGTAAGTGAGCAGTAAATATCTCCGAGAAAGAAATCCCGAAACTCGACGGGATACAATCCTGCCAAAAGCAAACGCCACTGGAGTCCAAGTCAGTATTAGTTCTCGACTGCGGTTTCGATAGACTCACGTGAGAATAGGCAAACCACTTTCGGCTTCGATGCCATATCAAGGGGCCGGGAAATAATAAGACAACAAGGGTGAAAAAGACGAGAACAACAGGGTAATAGATGTACATTTCTGGCTCGCCGTATCTGCTGAAGTTGACCCACATAAAGAGGCCCAAAACGAGGAAGAAGAAGCTGGGAAACTGAGCGAGCTCTCTCCAGTCCAGATGATGTCGCTGGTCGAATTCAAAGATGAACGGGTAGTTGACCTTGTTCTGGTTCCAGAGCAAACAGTCAATGCAGAAAAGTGAAAACAAATAGAGCATGAGGAAATAGCCCCCGTAGATCTGCAACAGATAGCCCGTATGAACACGGACTTGGCTATCGTCGTGGTGCAGAAGCTGCGATCCGTAGATGAGACCTTGGATGGCAAAGACTGCGCCAGTGCCGATCAGCAGACCGTTCTGGAACATACCGACTGACTGGTCATTGGGCTTCTTGTTCAAGCTGCGGAGCTTGCCAGCGGCCAGCTTGCGGTTACCGCGCTCAAAGTACCGGGCATACAGGTCCTCAACCGTCCGGATATGCCCCTCAAGGACATCACTGTTGACGAACCATGCCTGGTTGACACTTTCATTGAGGTAGCGATACGGCGGCCGAGCATTAACGGCCTTGTCGTACTTCTTGTTGAGCTTGCGGAACGCAGTGCGGTTGAGCATGGCATACGACTTGAGCAGCTCGAGTCCACGGTAAAACTCCTGAAGAGCGAGCTTGAGCTTGCGCTTCGCCGTGCGGTAGGATACTTCATGATGCTCTGGTCGACGGATGTAGTCTCTCGACGCGTCGCCCTGCAAGACGCCATTGGAGTTGGGAGTGAGGTTCATCTTCTGCAACGCCTTGGAGTTTGGACCAACGGGGAAGATCTTGGCCTTGAAAGGGTCTGCCCATCCATTACGTTTGGCATTACCGTTCTCGGGGGCGTGTTTCTTGGGAGCCTGTTCCTCGTCGACACGATCGTCGGCCATCTCCTGGATTCGGCGGTTTCGCATCTCGTGCAGTTGCACCCTCAGGATACCCAGCCGCTGGCCAGCCTGCTCCTCCTTCATCTTGTAAAAGGCCTCGACCTTTTCAAGCTCCGAGTCGAGAAACTCAAAGAACTCGCGCTCCCTCTCCTTGACCAGATCAAAGTTCTGCATGCTGATATCGACCTTGCGCTCGCTTCTCGTGGTAGACGTGTGGGTGAAAAGCCGGCGCAGGTGAGAAGGCGATTCGGCATTTCTCGTTTCGGCGGGCCGCTTGGAGGAGTTGTTCGTTGGCGGTGCGTCTGCCGAGGCGGTTGGCACAACGCTGGCAGATGATGTCCGGCGGGGATCGAGTCGGTGGAAGCCTCGTCGTATGAGATCGGAAGCGCCGATGGATGCCGGTGTACTTGGCTGGTCATGATCATGAACCTTCAACGCGGGCGCAGGAAGTTGAAAGTAATTGGGTCCGTGGCGCTCAGGCATGTGCGATGGTTCTGGGGGCGTCGCGACGAAACTTCCATAGTGGCGGTTATCTCCCGAGCCGGTAAGGGCATCGTTTTCTCGGCTTTGGCCTTGGCTTTGAGGCGTGGGGATCGATCTCGGTGGTGCAGGCGCCGGTGCCGCTGAAGAAGCGTTCGCCGTATCGCCAGCAGAAGCCTTGGGTTTGCTGCTGAAGGCTTGCCGAGGCGTCGTCGGGACAAAGGTACCAGTCCGAAGCGGCCCAACGCCCCGAGGAGTTCCATTTGCGCGGGCAAGGGCTCTTGAGACGGCCTTGACATGCTTCTTGCCAGCCTTGTAGTCGAGGTACTTGATACGCCATTCTGTGCCACGATCGTCAGTGTCCCTTCTGTTATCTTTGTGGTGGTGTAAGGTAGCAGATCATCAGGGGGAAGGGAAAGGGTCAGGTGTTTACCAGGCACAGCGTCTCTCTCGAGCTCCTTTGCGAACTTCATCACAGCCGTGTTTCATCAGTGCCATGCAACAACAGCCGAGTAATAGAAACACCAGGGGGGTCGGCGTGTAGGAAATGAGATGAATGCGACTGGTCGGTTCCGGATTCGTCGGAAGATGAAACTGAATTCCTTGAGATTGCCTCACAAAGTCATCACAGCGTCGTCGATGAACCGTCGTCGTCGATGAACAAAAGTCTTGCCTCTTAAATTTATCGGCGCGTCAACGTGCCCCTCTGCGTCTCTTCCACCAGAGAATGGAGGAGCTAAAAAGGAGACTAGGTAGGGAACTGCTTTTGACGTCAGTGCACGCTGGTAAGTGACAGCAATCCCACTCAGCGCTTTTTTTTCTGCGGGACCCGATTCAAAAGTGTAGGCCTCGGTTTGCTTTTGCCCTCTTTGCAAACGGCGGCCGAATACCGAACGGGGAGTTTGATAAGCTTCAACCTTCGCCTTGTTTGAAACTACAATCACCGGCTTAGCATCCTTCCGTGCTATATTCGGTTGTGTTGTGAGACTGGAGGGGAATCCGCCAACATTCGGACACCGATTTAAGTGCATCTTGACACTGCTAGAATTCTTTGAAAGGGCCGAAATCAATTTGATTCAGGTGTTGCTTTTTGGGGGCTCGGCTAACGCTTATAACTTGTCAAAGGTCTAATCGGATTTGAGCAAAAGTTCAGTTTCGATCTTTTGCGTTTGGGTTAACAGGCTAGTGCTCGGCATGATCTGTGTCCCGTCTTGCTGTAAGCGAGTTGAGCCTCGTCGCGATCGAACATTCAACCTTCGGGGCCATCCTTAGCATAAGACAGTTTGCTTTCATTGTCCTAGTTGCCATTAAACAACGATTTGATGCCCTTGCTTTTCATGTTCTGATATGCTATCAATAGGCTGTTTCTGACACCATGGCTGAACTCCAATGACAAGTCCTCCTGAAATAATTTGTTTCAAGTTCGTCCATCTTTGTCGTATATTCTGTCTTGAGCTTTCAAGCCCTCAACGCTGACATGAACACTTGGATGCGATTGCAGTCGAGTCTGTAATACTTTCGCAACCGGTTCCCCTCCGAGTATAGTTTCCGCTTCGCAAAAATGTATCAAATAGCATAAATGTCCGGCACAGATCACCATGTACAGTTTCGTGTAACGGTCTCGCAGCAGCCTCGCATCACCAAGTTGGGAACACTTTGCCGCATCGACCAGGTGACAACTACACCTGAGCATCTCCAGAAACTCGAGAGGTGCATTGATACATTTCACAGCACGGAGGAAACGCAAGACACCGCGCAATTCTAGATTCGAAATGGACAAATCCAACTCAGGGTTAGAACAAAATGTAAGTTGACATCCAAGTGTTGAGAGGAATCGTATCAATTGCCAGAAGGTGAGACGGACGCAACACAGATCCTCATAAAACTTATTCATGACATGACAAAAACTAGGATTGGCGAACCCATTGGCAAAGCACAAGATCGAGTAGATGCATGTCGAAAACAAATACTGCATGATGGTGATCTTAGGATGGTAATTGGCGCCCTCCAAGACAGATTGGATCAATGACAATTGGAAACGCCTGCATGTCCTCCTGTACCGAATAAAAGAATGAATCAATAAACAAACTTTGGCATCATGACGTCCATGTCATCACGACAACCGCTGTTGGCTGGGAACCGCTGGCGAATGGGGAGCCAGAAAGCAAAACGGGTGTTTTTTACGGGAAACAACGCAGCGCGACGGTGTGATTGTGATATGCCTCGCATCCAAGACAACGAACAATCGGCTGGTCAACGAATGGACAAACCAGGCTTCTGCCGAGCGAGACTCGTCCCGCAGAAGCGCGGCGCGGGGAAGGGCAACGAGATCTGATACGTAGCTAGGTCTTACTGACATCGGCTATTCCATCTCCCGAGAAGCCATGAGGAGCTGGCCCGTCTCTCTCGATGTCACGGACGGAACAGCATCCCCGGTACCTTGGGTCGTGCAGCAGCGTGTCACTGCAGCCAGGAGACTGGATTGCCATGGCCAAACCCTGGGCAGAGCCGGGCGGCCAGTTAGCGAGCAACACACGGCTGGCAGATAGTGGACTGGGCTTGCTTGAGCTGAAGCCCTGTTTATGTTCCTTGTTCCTGGCTTATTGGGCGTTTATCTCAGTTAGAGTTGTAACGGGGAGATGGAGCATGGTGCGGTTGGGCTTCCACTTAGACTACGGAGTACATGGTGACTGCATGCGAATCTTGCTATTGAATCTCGAGACTTTGACGCCAATCTCTAATCTGGTTATTCCTGCGAGTGGCGTTTCAGCATGGCCAGCCTTGAAAACCTGCTTCCGTCAACCATGACGATGCCGCCATCTTTCTGACCCTTTACCACAGGTGCTATAGAACAGGCCCTTGCGGTTCTTAATAGAGTCTGATATCGACAGCTACACTGATAACTTGGCTTACCTACCTGGCCAATACGGATACAAAGCCGAGGCATACCTCCTTCACACCGCCGAGAGCGGGCTGGACTTCCCAAAGTGCTGAGACAGACCGGCAGGTACATGACGTTGTGCCACAAGTCATCCAGGTGTGACAGATTGGCCGATGTGACTCTGGCTGGAATACCTAGGTAGCCGTGTTGAGTGATGATAGTCACTAGGCGATGGAACAACAGAGTTGTGGACAGAGACAGGGATCACGACCAGGTCACCAAACAATAGCGTCAGGATTCTCCGCAAGCCACTGCAAGTTCCACGACCAGGTTTTCTGCCATGGCATTTTCATTAGGAGATCGAGATCCAGAGCCTCAATCCGGGCATTCTCTCCTTGCCGGTCGGATAATTGATTCCGTTTCCTCCATTCCTTCTCATCCTTTCTTTCTTCCACAGGGATCTATGGCGGAAACATGGGCAGGCAGCCGGGTCGTGCCAAGGTGCTGGAAGACTCTGTGGAACCCTGGTCCTTAGCGGACGGGAAAGCAAGGAAGCCTTCGTGGATGTTCAGGCACATGTACAAAAGTAAACCAGCGGTTTTGGTCATGTCATGTCTTTGTCTCCGCGTGTGTAAGAGGATTAAAGCTGAATTGGCGAGGCAATGACCAATAAGCTCATTTCTAGCCGTCTATTATCCTTAGATCCTTAGGCGGAGTTAGCTTGAGGCTTTGGAAATTTGGTGGGCTCATTGGAGCGCCGCCTCGAGATTTCGACCGCTCGAGACTCCGGCTGAGAGGCATCCCGCGCAGACTTGGGAGAAGTCAAAGACGGGACGGGACCGAAACGAGGGGTTTTCTTTCCTTGGATTTTTCCTGCGCCAGCTAGTTGATGACCATTGATTACAACGCATAATGCGAGTGGCGGACGGAAGCTGGGTTAAGACGCAAGGCCTCATTACTCGACTACCTTAGAAGCGCTCGGGCTTACAGACTGGATGTATCAGAGACTTGATGAGATGGAACATGTATTGCATTGGCAATCCCAACAACAGCTGTCCCCACGTTTCTGCTTGTGCTTCTGCGTGCTTAGCGAAATACAAGTTTAACTTGCAGCCAGCCAAGCCCACACGGCGATGGCCGAATGATGCCCCACGTGAAGATACGCGCTTACAAGAAGTGAAGCGGCGGATGCAACTTTGGGGTTGACAGTAGGTAAGAACTGGGGCTTGGAGAGAAAAGTCACATCGCCTTGTGTGGCTTCTGTGCTATCGATGACAAGTTGAGCCGTCTCGAGACGGACGGCAAACACATGCCTGGAAAGGAAACGCTTTGCCGTGTCAGGTAACGTTGACGGTGAAATGACGCTTGCCTTTTGGAGAGATTCGGGGGATTTGCAACTTTGCAATTGGGGAATTGTCCACCCGGCGATTAACAGCGCATTCTATAAGATTTCGACCAAGGGGTTTTCTAGGACGAGGAGAAAGCTTCCTTGCTCCGACCTGGATTGTCCGATCCACTAGGTATCCGTACCCTTTGTATCTACCGGTGGTTGCATCGACAGCTTGACATGGGGATCTTCGGTTGACGCAATGGCAGGATGATCTGACGCATGGGACGTCAACAAGGTCACTTCGTTCTCCATTAATGAAGCCTGGATAGCCATCCATAATGGGGAGCTCCGAGGCCGACTCCGACTACTGTAGCACGCGGTTGAAAGAATACTTGGCCTGGCTGCCCTGAGACTCAAACAGTGTGATCTTTGGAAAAGAACCTGTATAAGGTAAAAGAGACCCTTCGCTATCTATAAGTTCGGGGTCAGTGTGGTCTTTATCAAGTAGTGACCGGCCGAGAATTCTTTCAACCCTGTGTGTAACCCCCACTACGGGGTGCTCATCCTTGCACCCCGTTCACTGGAGTTGCAAGTCCCCGAAGTTGGACGGAGCTGAATCAGCGGGTTGAAGCCAGAGGCGCAAGAGAAAAGCAAGGCATGACAAGCAGACAGCTAAGAAACAGGACTTGGAGACGTCTGGACTTCATTTTGCAGATGCCAACCCAAAAGCCAAGAGCCGGCATTGTTAGAGAGTTTGGAGAAGCTCAGCTCGACAGGGCTGGGAGCGGAGAAAGGTGCGAGTGGGGGAAAAAGAGAAGACAAGACGAGAGAAGAGGGGGTTTGAAAATGCGATATCCGTAAAGAGAAGCGAAATGTCAACAAAGATTGGTCTACTTGTCAGCGAAAAACATCAGTTCATCGACCATGTGGCCAGGAAGAGGGGTTTTCATCATTGTACCAGGCTGCCAGGCCAGGACGGCCAGGTGATGGAGGTGCATCCTACATGAACTCCACGCATGGGATGGGCTGAGCAGGGGGGTTGCTTCTGCAGGCGTACCCATTCGTTACTGGTATTGGCGAGAGTGACTGCACTATCGCGCTATGAAGCTGTTGACTGCTCTCGGTGGTCATAAGCGTCCGCAACTCTATGTTAGCCAACCTAGTCAGAAGCCACTCATCACGACGGGCATCATCTTCAGAAGAAAATTGTCTGGAGGGTCTCCCGACTTGCATATGGTTCCGCCAATACAGTACAGTACTGCATCTCGGTCCCGGCCGGTAAAGGGTAGGTCGCAGACTCAGCGGCCGCCTGCATTCTCATGGCACAGCGCAGCAAACAGGTTACACTGGATCTCAGTCAAGGGAAGTTACATCAAGGGGGTTGAGATCATTTCCTGCAGAGCATGACCCCTAGGAAAGCCTCGTCAGGAATTTGGCCGTTACATATGGAGATGAGACAAATAGTTTAGTTGGTTGTAATTTTATAAACGGTCAAAGGCTGGCCCAACATGCTGTGATTGGACCAAGTATACAGTTTGGCTGACTTAAACCCTCAATGGCATGCTTCCATCCTCCTCCCTTCATCCCAAGTAATCAGAGCGGTGAGTCCGGGGCTTGCTGTTCAATGAATCACCATGCCGGCGCTGCCGTTCAGAAGCTATCCCCAGTCTTCAGCAGGCGGGCGTGGCTGGCCGTCTCCTACCAACTGAAGTGCAGAGCCGCATTACACAAGGGATCACGCCGGCTTCCCTCGTGCCACCCTTGTGAGAGCATTCTTGGGGCCATTTGCGTTACCGATATTCTGAAACCTTTGGGTTGATATTGGATCCCTACAGGCTTGCCAGTGCAACGTGTTTGCCTGCTGGAACGATTCTTGGCGATAGAGCCCGTAACCCTAAGACATAGCCATAGCCGTTGCGCCAATGGGAGAGGCTTCAGCCAACCGCTTATGGCAGTTACCTCGCAACTACAATCTGAGTAGATCTTGAGGCGCTCGAGACCATTCTAGGTTTGCTGCTTGTCCTTTGTTGGATTGCTATGTTTCCGAACTTACCGTTCAAGCCATCCTTGTCCCCCACTCGCATCTGGATCTAAGAGTGCACCATAGCGCTTGGGAGGCAAAGGGCTGTGCTTGGCGCGGCTCCTTGGCCCCTGGAGGTTCCATGCTCTCACGCCATTGCTGGGTGGCTCGAGATGCTCACCTCACCCTGACTGTCAGCACGCCGCGAACCTGCCGGCAGGCGATGGATGCTTTCTGATGCATGGTCAGCGCGCTAGGTAGGTACAGATTACAGGGGGGACGAGGCTAGGGGTGTGAGTTACCAGCCGTTACTCTGTTTGTCAAGGATTATAGCTCTGAATCACTCGGGACTTTGGGTTAGTCGATCCGAGGGTTGATACGTGCCATTAGGAGTTGCCTTTTTGAGGTGATACAAGAAGAGTTCAAGGCCAAGATCGACTGTGAGATGGCAAATGTCATCACCCGCTGTTGTCGCATCTGTCGGTCGCTTATCTGCCAATGCTAGCTTAGAACCCAGAGCCATCAAAGGCAGAAAACAGAAAGCCTTCCGACAGAAGCGGCTACGGCCTTGCGGGAGAGTTAAGGGCCGGTTTAACCACTGCAACTTGTGCTAGGCTTGCATGGGCTTGCATGACATCACGGCCGATTGCAGCGTCTGATTGGGTCCCGCGCCAGGCTCTTCTTCGGTGGTGCGGCTTCAGCTGGGCCACGCCGGGGACGCCAGGGCTGACTTGACTTGTTGTTTGGTCTGAAGAGTGTGGGAGGAGATGTAAGAGGTTGACGGGCGAGCATGGGCCAGCATCCCAGAAGAAGTGCTAGCAACAAAACAACTCGTTGCAGAGATCAAAGCAAAGAGCACGAGGGGAATCTTGGAATCCATGAGTCTAACTAAGCATTGACGCTGGATGTAACAAGATTGAGGCAATCGAGAGACCGCCCCCGGGTTCCACATCCATAGGTTTTCATTCTTACACGCTCCGCTCTCTTACGCTCAGCCATTCATTTTCACGGAACACGCCCACAAGGAATTCCCTTCTACTGTACTTTGGAATAGCAATCTCAACCTGTTAAGATACACGTTTCCCACGAAAAACATCGAATCTGAAGCACTGAACCTTTTCCCGATGGCCAAGCCCGGCCAAGAGTCGACGATCCACGACCGACATCATAGATGCCCGGGCCAACCTAGCTGGAGTTGGAGGTACCTACTACGTACCTAGCAAGGTAACAGGTACACAGGTACCTACAGACAGCGGCATGAGCTTCCAGCTATGGACAGCCGACCATGCGCTGAAGCCAGCCTGGACAGCCTGAATAGTGACCGCTAGCGGTGATCCACCTGCAAGCGACCACCCACCAGCTCACTAAACCCACTAACCCACCCTTCCCCCCAATGGATCCATGCAACGTTGGACTGCCCGACCTGGCGGCTCCCACTCACTGAATGGGCCATGGAGAAGGAGAAATCCTTACTTGTTGACGCCTCTGCCCGCCATCGATTTCTGCCCTCTTCCTCTCCGATTCTTCTCTACATACACCTGCCTTTGTCACAAACCACCTCACCTTACATACTCACGATATTCTTCCCTTTTCTCTCCAACTCGGCCAAACTTCATTATATCCATATATCTCAGCCGCCCTCTTGTCTCTTCCTTTAACTCCGACGCCCCGCTCTTCTGGCGCGCTACTAAGCACAGTCTCACTTTTCGGTTCCCTCTCGCTACTCTCTGGCACTCCGGACCTTCATACTACAGCTCGCACAGCCGCGCCCGACGGGGCCAACCCTCCCTACTTCGGACAAAACGCCACGACCCGCGAGCCGCGAGCACATAAAACCCGACGTTTCCCTAGACGTCGTTCTTGACCATGTTGGAACCCCAGGCCATGAGAGGGCCTATGGACCAGACTGTTGGCTACGGACATTCTCGATCACGAACTACCTCATCCAACACCTTTCCCATGCAGCTCCAGACCTCGCACCTCGCCCATCCGGGCCACAATCCTCAGCAGACTCGCCGCTCGCCGTCTGTGAATACCTTCAGTACCGCTTCGAGCTTTCAACCTCCCGCCGCCTACCGTACGTCGTCCACGACTGAGCTTCGTCGTTCTACATCGAGCCGCTCGGGTGGAGCTAGCCCCCAGCCTTCCAGCTATGTCGCCCTTCTCCGGAAACAAAAAGCGACCGTCTGGTGCGATCGCGCTCAGTACGAGGACCCACGGATACTTGCCCAACAACGTGCTGCAAAGATGCGTGCAACTCTCGAGGTGGTCGGTGGACCTCGCGGCAGCGGCTCTTACGGCCCCGGCACTGCCGGAACACGAACCAGCACTGGTCTCAGCACCACCAACAAGGTCGCGGCCAAAATCCCCAAGATTCGGCATCATGGAAAGACCCCTCTCGTTGGCTACGCCCCCGGCGAGAACCACGTTGGTGTCGGAGGAGTGCCTATGCGGCTGAGTGCTACCGAAGTCGAGGCTGAAAGCAGCGAGGACGAAAACGTGCCCGGCACGTCTCACCTACACCACCGTAGGACGGGGAGTAGCGGACGAAGCAGCACAGCTAGCAGCTCCCGTCGCCTCGCCTACCGATCATCTGGAGGAATGGGCAGCCAGCATGGCCGACGGTGGAGTCCTGGTGACACCCCTGAGCGCACTGGCAGCCTTGTAGAAGCCACGCCTGAGGTTATCGTTGACGATACAGCCAGCGGCAAGGCTCACAGCACGAGAAGCGGCAGTAGCGGAGAGCGCGCCGACAACGTGGGCGAGCTAGGCAGTGCCCCGAGACTGGCTGCCAACTCTCTCATGCACTCGGCTCTCACCAGAGAAAAAAGCGTCAAATCGGCCGATGAGCTCAGGAGACGCGGAAGTGTCGACGAGCGAACATCGACTCTCACCTCTGGACGCCTTTTCATCGCCAACCCCGACTAAGGGTCATTCTCATTCCGACAAACCCTACATCTGGCCACGTCACATGTTTTAAAACGACAAGCCGGGCAAATGAGTTTCCCTCTTTATCGTTCGTTCATCACATCACACTTCGGATCGAAGGGTGGCTTGCATCAGTCGGCGTTCTAGCATTGCTTTATACCTTACTATCGTTTGGTTTCGAAATTCTACTGTCGTTTCCAAGGGTCCAGATACCCTGATGAATCTCTTTTTCAATCTCTCTTTATAACCACGTTTCCACCCGTTGGATGGACGAAGTGTGTGCATTCGGAGCGGGGCCTCCACTATCGTTGACGGGCTTAATGTTTGAAAGATACCTCTCTAGCCAGGGCTCAAGACAAAAGTATGCTTAATGAAAACCCAACCCTTGGTCTTACTTGAGGCCAAGGAGTTTCAAAGATAATATCAGGACATAGCCGCTGTGAAGTTCAGGTCGACCCTTGTTGCGTGCGGTCATCAATGCATTGATCGCCGGCTCCCTCTCGTATCATCCCCCAAAGAGCTGCTTTACGTGGCAGTGCTGAAGTGACGTTACCGTTAGATTTGTTCGTATCTCATACTGTCAGCTGAGGCGACAATAGGCGCCCAATCACTGCCCCAAGTGCCTGTTTCCGGTTCCTTTTAAGAGATCGGCCCCCGCGACGTCACAACGATCTCCATGTTTGGCGTCATGGCAATTTCGGAAATTTGACATGGAAGATCGCCGTCACTGCCAAGCGCACTAGCCGCAAGCGCGGAAAGGGCGGATGACTGGGGCGTTGTGGCTGCCGCTGACACAGCCACATACCCTCTGTGGGGCCGGCTGCCAAAGGCCCGAAGCTTAGCCGGCTCCTGCCACTCCACACCTCTTCCAGCGCGGCAAGGCTCGAGAACGCGTAAAGATGCTTCCGTTTGTAGCGCCAAATTCACGCGTGGGTCGCGTCTTCCATTAACTTTGGTCCCCTATGGGGTCCGGGCTCCCCTTCTAACCTTGAAGCTTCATGCCACTTGGGGATCTCGTGTGCACGTAACGAGACCCTTCAATTCTTTCGTGCACAACAATCTGCGAACACCGAGAGCTCTAATGATAAGCTCGCTTGCATCTTTTTCATGACTCACTTGTATCAAATCCCTGCTTCTTGATTTTCCCTTTCGCGGTATCCAGCAAGCGCCTGCCTCGCGATCGTCCCTTTCATGCTCCACACCCTCATTCAACACCGCGATTGATTTGCTCTCTTCACACCATCCCGGAGCCGAGAAGCTCGAACCGATTCACGATGCCTCTCTTAGAGCTGTCTCTGAACATTCAGGAGACGGAGGCTACGGGCCGCAAGAGAAGCCACGATGAGTTCGCAGGAGATGTTATCAAAGTGGAGGGTTCTGAAGACTTCAAACTGCCGCTGTCAGCATCAAGCCAGCCTAACGGCGAATGCTGTGAGTAAAGATACTTCTCCAATACCATAGAGATGTTGATGATTTACAGCGTTGTCTTCCGTTGCCGTAGCTGGTAACCAGTCGACTCCACATGCATCACCAGACCTCACCGAGACCGGCAGTAGCACCCCAGCCCGCAAATCTCCCTCTCCCCAGACGCCGGTCAAGAAAGAAGCAGCACCGAACTCCACAGCCTCCGCATCCAAGTCGACTGCCAATTCAACAGTGAAGCGAAAAAAGCTTACTCCTAGCGAGAAAGAGGAGCGTGACAAGGAGGCTGCAAGGCTGAAGGAGGAGCGCGAAGAGAAGGCTGCCATTCGAGCGGTCGAGAAAGCCAAGGTCGAGGCAGAGAAGGCTGCTCGGATTAAGGAGCGTGAAGAGAAGCGACGCCAAAAAGAAGAGGAAAAACAGCAGAAGGACGAGGAGAAGAAGCGCAAGGACGAGGAAAAGAAGAAGAAGGAAGAGGAAAAGGAGAAGAAGGCTCGCCAGCAACGAACACTCGGCTCTTTCTTCAAGGTTCCCAGCACCCCTAAGAAGGCTGATGACATTACGAAGTCCAAGAGTGGCACGCTTCAGGACGGCAGTCCCGCCAAAGCTGTCAGGCAGGTTTCAAAGTCAGAGTACGAGAAACTATTCAAGCCATTCTTCGTCAAGGAACACACACGAATGGCCCGTCCTAGACTCGAGATGGACGCTGAAACACGCGAGGCGAAATCAAAAATCCTGGACGAATGCATTGGTGGTCAGCGAGCTGATGACCTACAAACCTCCTTGTTTGATTCGGTGTGTTTGCTTGCCTTGCCCGGTAAGCCCCCAAAGCGAGGCAAGCTCCATCATCCAGTTAAGCACATCATGGAGCAAGTCTACAAGGAGACAGAAAAGTCAGAGAACACGGGCCCCGATCACGCTGATAAGATCATGCGAGAGGCGCGCCAGAAACTTTGCAGGGTGCCAATGAAAGTGATTGCTTTCTCACGGGATGTTCGACCGCCTTACTATGGAACGATGACTTTCAAACCATTCGTCCTGGGCAAAGGCAACATGAGTCAGCTGGCTCGCAAGCCTATGGGAAGACGGCTGCCTTTGGATTACGATTATGATTCGGAAGCTGAGTGGCAGGAAGAGGAAGGCGAAGACTTAGACGTTGACGACGATGAGGAGGAGCTGGACGATGAAGACGACATGGATGGGTTTCTCGACGACACAGAAGATGCTGGTCTTGCTCGACAAAATTTTGCAAACATGTTGGAACCAGAAAGCACTGGGATATGCTTTGAAAATGGGAACCTGGTGGCAAACCAAGTTGCGTACGAGCATAGGATGGAGTTTATGCATGGTAAGTGCACTTTGAAGCCGAGCCAAAGAAATCTGCTGACCGAGTTTAGATGGACTTCAGCAAACGTGGGGTATCGATCCATTCTCCACGCAGTATTGGGAACCTGAAACCAAAACCAAGGCGTCTAAGACTACCCAAGCAGCTGAGAGTGGCACTAAAATGCCTCCTCCTCGTACACCTGCCAATGCATTTGCAGCGTTGACGAATGGAAATGGTGCTGCCGACGTGCCGAAACTCGTCAAGTCAGAGCTCATGGATGACGTGAAGAGGGCCATTCTTGACAACAAGGCTCTATCCAAGGTTGGAATCATTGACTTTGTATTTCACCAATTCCGAGACAACGTTTCGCGGACCGAGGTGAAGAACACAATCGAGCTTGTGGCGGAGAAGACGGGTAAGGGCCGTTCGAAGGAGTGGGCGCTGAAGCGCGGCCATGAGATTGCCTCGTAAGGAGGTAAAGATGTTGGGAGAATGGAAACGACATGATAATTTTGACTGAATCTTAGCGACGGAGTGTAAGGGTCTGTACGGGATTGCTTCATGGAACATTAAGGGAAAACGGGGTTCATATTTTTGCGAGCATCGAGGGATGATGTCATGGTATCTGGCAGAGCATGCGATAGACACGGAGCAAATACCCTTCTGCTGGGAAAGCCGGCAGAAACACTCTAAATCTACAACATTAATGCTTCTTAATTGTTCAATTGTTCGAAGCGTGATATTCTATTCGGTTGAGATAGGGTCGTGTCATTGGAGTTGGGGGGAGCTTGACCAGGATTGACGGAGCTTGCGGGGCCAAATTTAGGATATCGGGGAACATGCCCCTGAAGATTCGGGGCCCGCGAATCGATTCTGGAACATTTCCCATTCTTCTCAAACCAAAACAACACCACGACTTTCTCCTGTCGCTAAATCGCCAAACCCTTATCGATCCCATCTCGACCTCCAACGTACAAATTGTTCCGTTATTTGACTCGTGGTGCTTCATCGTGCACACTATTCTACTGCCTAGGCGATTACGCAGCTCGCCGTCTTGCGCCTCCAGGCATCCCACCCCGTCCTCTCCAAACCGCGCGCAATGATAAATCGGACACGATAACCTCGATCGCCCACGTCTCTTCTCTTGACATACACCCCTGTCGCTGGCCGCGCGATATGTGCGCTCGCCCAGCATGGAGGATCCCTGGGGTTCCCCTTGGACCAACGACTCGCCCCCGAAGATAGACCTTCCCGCGCCGCCGCCGCATGCGCATTTCTCTTCCGAGCATGGCTCGCAGCGCGTCTCACCAGCCCTCACGCCATGGAACGATGAAGACGATGCCTGGGGAGGCTGGGCCGAGCCCGGCAAGGACAGCAGTCCGCGCTGGGGGAGGAGTCCTGGCCTGCGGCCGATAGGGGGCAGCCCGGCCGGATCGAGGCTCCCATCACCGACGCCGACGCCGATGTTGGAGCCATGTGGCCAGTTGACGATGCTCGAGACGGCACGGGTCAGGAAGGAGGAGAGGAATGGGGATTCGGCGATCAGCCTGGGTGAAGGGTTGCGGCCGATCGAAGCGCGAGTTATGACGAGAACACCACCTCCTGCCAGCGAATTAAAGGACAATGTGGCGGATATATGGCGACAACCGGACCCGGCGCCTTTTACCAGGAGCCTGAGTCCTCTGCCGAGCGAGGATGATGCTCGACCGGGCTCACCGGATGGGCCTCCTAGGCCGGCGCTACAACGCGACACAACAAGACCGAGTGCTTTGCGACAACCATCGATTAAGGTTCAGGAGTTGGTGGTCATGTACGATCATATGGCGAAGCGAAGTCACAGTACCTCACCTGTTGATCCCTCCATGCGAAAAGTTTCGGGCAATGCGTCGCCGGTGCAAGACGTAGCGCCTGAACCTGAGGATGAGGAACGAATAGAGCTGGACCGAGAACCAGAATCGAAAGTAGAAATAGAAACAGAAACGAAAACAGGGCCCGAACCGTCGCCAAAATTTGTGGACGAAATACAGATGGAGAATGACAACGAGGTGGAAGAGACGACAAAAGAATTACCCAGAGAAGAAGACCAGGCGCAGGCTGAGTCTGATTCATGGTCAGACTTTGAATCACCTACTCAGGATGAGGCATCAGAGGAGCCAGAAACCAAGGTTGCAGAGGAGCAACCTCCAGTGGCTGAGACCGCAACACACAACGAATCCTCTCAAGCGCCTGTACCAGTAGCGCCGAAGCGACCGTCCATCCCCTTTTCAATCGACATGTCAAAACTTGACGGCCTCTTTCCATCAACCGACGTCGCCTTTCCAGCCCCAGAGCCAGTCCCAGATGTCATCATCGACGACACCTTTGCCTCAATCTCCGAGCGCAAGGCTTGGTACCGCCTCTCTAGGTTCGGTTCAATGCGGAAGCATAACCTAGGAGACGATGAGAACTACGTGCGCATTGGCTGGGGCAACTCCGAGGTACGCGAGCAGGCTATACGGATTGTGAGGCGTTGGATGGAGGAAGACTCTATTGCGGGACGTGTCGTGCTTGGTCGGAGAGGCGGCGCTGCGGGTGCTAAGATATTCAACTGGGATTCATCAGCACCGCTGGTGGAGATCTCGGAGCTGCTGGGACGGAAGAGCCATTCAAGACAAGCGTCACTCAACTCCAAGGGGACGGCGGCTGCGTCGCCGACGGGGGCGGCATTTGGATGGGGCAGTAGTCCAGTTGCTTCGCCAATTGCTGCTTTTCCGCCACCAGCTTCCCGTAGCTCAAATACTACTGAGCCTTCCTCGGCTGCAGAGGAATCTCCTGTGGAAGTTTTCAAAACATCCCCAGTGGCAGCCAAGCTTCCTCCAGCGGCTCCCGCCAAATCTCCTACCACTGCTCGGCCTCACTCTCCAATTCAGCCTGTGCCTTTACAGCCCACAACTCGACCCGTTTCTATATCCCAGCCTATACCGTCACCGACATATCCTACTATTGCTCAACCTCAGTCCCCGATTAACCCAACGCCACTACTGTCTACAAGCCGACCAGTCTCAATCTCCCAACCCATAACATTGCCGACGTCTCCGTTGGCACAGCCCCCCGAAAATGCAGGATGGGGAGATGATGATGACGATGTCGATGACGATGAAGATTGGGGGGACATGGTTTCCTCGCCTACTGGTGAAGCGAATGGTGCCTTTACATCTATGGATGCGATTGTGGACAGCAAAACACGGGGCAGCAACGGGCGTGTCTCCAAACCTTCGATTTCGGCTCCGCCTCCTGTGGATGATTTCTTCAGGAGCACTGCTACACAGGAAACAACAAGCAACAGCCATTCTCCTCTGGATGCTTTGACTTTACCGTCGCAGGATTTTGTGCTCAGCCACTCTCGATCAACCACAGTCGACTGGAGCACTATCCCGTCGCAGAGTTTGATGCCGAGCCATTCTAGATCAACTACAGTCGATCTGGGCGCCTCGCCGGTGCACGGTTTGATGCCGAGCCACTCCAGGTCAACTACAGTCGACCTAGGCACGCCTCGTTCGCCATTGGATGCTCTGGCCACCTCAAATTTGATGCAAAATAAGGCAAAGTCACCGATCGAAACTACAAACAAAGCGAATGCCTGGAACTCTTGGAGCATGGACTTCTTTGATGGCACGAACAAACCAGCTGCACCAAGAAAGGACAGCATACTTGCGAGCCAACAACTTCAAGCTGCACCAACACCCTTGGACGCTGTGAAGGGTCGGGGTTTCCCTGAAAAACAACGGCCAATGTCGCTTCCTGTTCCCGCACGGCAACCAATAGAAGCAGATACTTCCAAAGACGATGAGATTGTCGCGAGTATTCTCCGAGATCTTCCGGATCTCTCATACATGTTACGATAATACGACGCAGTCCTGACAAAGGAGTGAGTCAAGGAAAGATGAAGCATGGGTGGACCAGGCCAATAGTTGGCATAGCATACGCATAGGGCTGAAGTTGAATGCTTGTTATTGGCATCAACTAAGCAAGCCGGTTCGGCAACTTGTATATCTAATCATTGAAGGCGTTTTACTTGGGTGTTTTACCAGAAAGGGCTTGGATAGCGTTGCGATGATACATGACGTGGGTTTGATAGCAAATACAAACCGACAGACAATTCTGCAAGTTCCCAGTGCAGACTTGCGACCATGGCGTATTACGCAAGATTTGTTGATGCCTATGCTTGAGAGGACAAACCGACAAACTTGTACCTCCGACTACGTCTTTTCCATGGAGAGATCAACTCTGGTCTAGGTCTATATTAGTTACAATCAGGGCTAGAAGCTATCCGCCGAGGCCGTGGACGTGCAAGTTGCTATCCCTTATTCCTTGTTCCTTAGATATTCTCTTCCTGAGGCAAACTTATACCGACGCCGTTTGGACAACCAGGTCTATAACGAAGCCCCTCTACCGGGCCCACATACCATGCCGCATGCGCTCTCAATGTCGCCAAAGCTATTGCTGAAGCGACTGCAGATGCCTCAATGAAACCGGCTACGGCCGTGAGAGACACTCATTCTCTTTCCGCCTCACAACTCACAGACATGTCATAACCACGCGAAGTAGGTGCGCAAGCAATAGTGAATTTTTTAACGTTACTCCAGGTTATTGGAGAAACTTGAGCTTCCACCGCCGCTCTATCTCTGCTTACAGCCCTTGGCGGCTTCGTTCTAGCTTCAGCGTTCAAACACAACTGTCTCGATGCTTGTACTGACGTACCTGTAGTTCTGTACTCTCTTGTATCTACAGCAAGTAATATATATAGATCTAGAAAACTTTCAATACAAAACGATCATTCGGCTATCACTATCCCTATGATAGTCGGATGAGGTTGACGAATATTTCACCAATCTTACGAACAACATCCGACGCCTTGCAAGGGAGAAACCTTGCGAGAAGTTCGGGCGTATGGCCAACAAGCTCTATAGGCCGTTATCATGAACCACTTGCAAATAACAATAGAGCATTATTGAACCATTCAGTAGCTTTCCCGCAGCCCCTGAGGCGAGCGCAACTGAGCGACCAACATGGGAGGAGCTGGGAGGATCACGACTTTGTCTTTATACTAACAGAGGGGGTTAGGGCTGGGGCAGGGAGAGGGGGGAGCATTTTTCTCGCAATGCCTTGGTTATCCCCTAAACCATGATATTCCATCGTCAAAGCAGACTATCACATTCTCGCCCACAATGACCTACAGTGCAGTGGGACAGTGCTGATCGCCGTGCCGCTCGGGGTGGCCACCATCCTGTCGTTCGTAGGTCATCAATGAGCATTCTTTGCAGATGTCTTTCGCTGACAGTATTGGGATGAGTAGAGCCTGTGCACCATCCATGCTAAGTGTGTCATCATCCAGAGCAAGGACATCCAGCCTCCCTGATTCAGGTCTTTGCGATCCTGTAGTATATCAATACTCCACAACAAGCCCTGGAAATCATCTTCTCGGTACTTAATTTTACGATAAAACTCGCAAGTTGTAGTGTCCCCCACTTCCCAGTCGGTGATGAAACGCAAAAGGTCACATCTCGGGAGGGCGTTATCGAGATGTAAAGCCAAAGAGATGTACTGTGAGCCTTCGAACAAGCACCCATGACATGACTACCTACTGGGCTCCGCAGTACTGAGCTATCCGGTCGTAGAGACTCCGTTCATGATAGTTTGATGTAAAAACTGCCCTCCATGTGATTCAACTTTAAGATAAAGACGCCAGCGCCAGCTTTCATCCCCAACAACCTTGAATCTGGCCAGGGCACCATATTTCTAGGTCATTCAGGCGCTTGGGATATGAAGTTTGATAAATTGTTGTGATCAAACCGGCGATGGAGAGCATTGACATGCTCTCCCAGCATCAGATATCCCGTATGATAGATCGAAGTTGTGAAGTTTGACCGGGTACTTGTCTAGCATTACGCTCCTCTCTTTTTAAGCTTTCCGTCTTCCTCTATCTCATTTATTTCCACCTCTCCTGTTACTTCAGTCTCATTACTTGAGACCCTTCCCTTTTTCTAGTATTTCCTTCGTCACTCCCCTTTCTCCCTCCCTGCTGCTATTCCTTCTCTTTTATTCCTATTTCGTTGTATCATTGCCCTGTCCTTTTATCAGACTTTACTGCTCAAGACTTATAGTTCTTTACTCTTTCATCCCTTTCTGCACGTGTCTGACATGCGGTAACTTTACTTGATCTGGGGACATTTCTTTCACAAAGAATATATAAATCTCTTTTACACGGCATGCCTCCTTTCTTCATCTGGTCTCTCTTATCCCAACGCCACAACTGTGGTAAGTTCAACTGCGTGGCATTGGAGTGTTAGAACAAGTATACGTGTTTTCCACCTATCTTCAGTTTGTTGCAAAAGAAACAACATAAACACAGCCTCAATCTATAATCGCGCTTAGACTATTTAAATTATATAGATTAGAGTAGATATTCTGAAGCTAAATAAAATATTATGTAATATTATCCTAAATCTAACAGAATATTAGGATAATCAGTCTTTGTACCAGAGCAACAAGGCAGATATTATCTTATAAAGTATTAGTTCTTTAAC
>JAAVUK010000518.1:0-37394 GCA_014899095.1 Fusarium buxicola
GGATAGGGTGGGCGTCTTCTACGTTTCCTTTTGCGCCACATGGACGACTCTAGTGTTCGCTGGAATGGCGTTCTGCTGGGCCAACCGTCGCAATCCTATCCTCAGGCTCCGTGGTTT
The DNA here is from genome assembly GCA_014899095.1 of Fusarium buxicola. Lineage (NCBI taxonomy): Eukaryota > Fungi > Ascomycota > Sordariomycetes > Hypocreales > Nectriaceae > Fusarium > Fusarium buxicola. The sequence goes on from JAAVUK010000518.1 coordinate 118, forward strand.
GGCCCTGTCGTTCTCTGCCATCACTTTCCTTCATCTGTATTGGATTCTCGGTCAGATCACCTATCCGATCGGTGCCACTATGCCCACAGTTCTGGCGTATGATGTTCAGTATTTCTTTATGGGTATCTGGTTTCCCTTGGGCATCGCTCTTTTCCATGCCTCCAACAGTCGTTTCCTTCACATCGCCAAGCTGCAGAAGCAGTTCACCAGCCCCCACCTACGAGGCAGGGCTGGGTGCAACGGGTCTAGGTCTTCGTGGCTTTGCCGCCTCAGAAACATGGACTACACGAAGAGGATCATGGTATTCATCGGCTTCGGCATGGTCGTCCAAGTATGTCGTCGATCCTTGGTTATAGTCTCGTAGTGCTGACTGTGCCGCATAGGTTCTCCTCACCGTCGGTATGTGGCTAGCTTGTTGCAAGTACCATCCTACGTATGGTATTCCGGGCACCGAAATCCGTGGCGCAACGCTTCTAGAGCAGCTGGTTGATTTGGGTCGTGGCTGGGAATGGTGGCCCTCCGTGCTCTGGCAGGTGATCTGGACATGGATTGTACGTGTCCTCCGACTGACGCCAAACCATCTTTTGTCAGTGACTTACCATCTCAACAGGTCGCGCCCATTCTGATTTGGCGAGCCTGGGGTATCCGTGATACCATGGGATGGCGAACCCAAACCATCGGATGCTGCATCTCCAAGTTCGTTATCCCCCTACTACAACGAACTATTCATTCCACTAACATCGTCATCTCCAGCCTGCATGCGACACCCATGTTTTTGATCGCAAGCTACGTGCCTGCATTTGCGCCAGTCAACATGTACTTTTCTCCAAGTCAATGGTGAGTACCTTATTTACGCCTAGATGAGCGCAACGCTTTCTAACCAGACACAGGATTCACCTTTCCGTCTTGATGTTCGAGATCTTCACCATATTCGTTCCCGCCTTTCAGGTAACAAAGCAATGGGTAATGGTCAAACACGCCGCCGCCTCCAACGCCAGATGGGAAACCGCGTCGCAAACAGCCACACTCAGGACATCAACTTCCATGGACCGAAAACTCTCTTCTTCGACTAGCATGGCTGAGAAGGGGGGAGCCCTGGATTACTCCGACGAGAGTATGGGCGACCGACTGCTAACTATGAGCGCCCTCAACCAGGTCCTCGACGACAACCCTGGTCCGCTGCAAGACTTTTCAGCACTCAGCGACTTTTCTGGAGAGAACATCGCTTTTCTGACAAGGCTTGCAAGGTGGAGGGCATCTTGGTATGCTGAACCTTCGAAAGAGCAGACTCTCCAAGCGTATAATCGCGCGCTTGAGCTCTACACCGACTTCATCAGCCCTCGAGATGCCGAGTTCCCCTTGAACTTGTCATCCCCGGACCTCAAGTATCTCGAGGGAATTTTCGAGAAGGCCACTCGAATTCTATGGGGAGAGGCACGTGTCAACTCAGCTGTGCCATTTGAGCAGCCTCTCTCGGCTGGATCAGGATCAGGACGCGAGCCTTCGTTAGCAGGAGTCGCTGGCAAGGCCCAGTACACAGGTGAAATCCCTGAGAGCTTCAGCCCCGCTGTTTTCGATGCCGCTGAGAGCCACATCAAGTATCTGGTCTTGACAAACACCTGGCCAAAGTTCGTTATGGAGATGCAGCAACGGAGACGCTCGAGTGAGACGTCGCGCAGTGCGTTCACAGCTTCGTCGGAGACAACGCTTGCGAGTCGAGTTTCAAGCAAAGTGTCGGGTTTTATTCGTTCCTTGATTTGATTTTCTTATATGTCAACTCGAGAAGTAGCTCTACCAGCCTTTTGTCATAATTATGTGGCCACTTCATAGTCTTAGTTAAAACACCATTTCATAGGCTCTTTCTATTGATTTGCCCTCTACTTTACACCCTGAATATTTATTAAATCAGACAGACTACTTCTAGAGTTTTGCAAGTTGTGTTCCAATGACAGGCTTGATTCGCTAAGTTATGCAGTAACCTGCTTTATTGTGATTCTCAACCGGTTATCTCTTGTCAGCTCTGTAAGGCGTGGGTCACTTTTGTGGCTCATCTAATACACCCTGTTCAGTCCTTCTAGACTTAAAGCTCTTTTCTTTTTCTCTTCTTCTAAATCTTGCCTTCATTACCCTTTTCCGTGCCGGCTAACTGTTCCATCAGCGGTTGTGTTAGATTCGGCTCGGGCACCAGACCACTTCGTTCATGGCGCAACAGCTCTGATAATTCGGAATTTCAAACTTGAGACGATTTGAACCTTGGAAAACAATGAGGTTCGTATAAGAGTCTCAAGCTTACTGGATAATCCTCCGTACAATGTTCAAGGATGAGCGGTTGAGCGTGGAGCTTGACAGGATATGATACCCGCCGTCAGTTGGCCTATCAGAATGGGCCCCCCACAGCCTGGGGTTAGTAAGGCCGTTGGGCATCGATTCCCAGCCTTCGACTGCAAGCTTACCCGAGTCTACATATCTCACCAAGCTGCCAGTGATCAGCATACCCTGCATCTTCGCAACCGAGACTATGGCCGAGAAGCCCCTTTCAGTACATTACACCCCTCTCACGCCGACAACTGGAATCCGCATCCTGATTCTTGGGCGTGGATCAGGCACCGATCCGATCCAATGCACTCTTCTTCACAGCCATCGAGGCGAAGAACAGTATCAAGCCCTATCCTATGAGTGGAGGGACGAAAGCGAGGGTGATCCTAGTATCATCGTCGACGGCGGCTCTGTTCAAATTCGGAAGAATCTTTACGAGGCTATGAAATACATCAGGGAGTCCTCAGAAGACCTGTACCTATGGGTTGATTCATTATGCATCAACCAGGCAAACCTCGAAGAGAAGAGTCAACAAGTTGCAACAATGGGCGAAACATTCGCCGGCGCAACCCAAGTTATCGCTTGGCTGGGTGTAGAGAGAGATGGTAGTGATATCGCGATGGACTGGATGTCTAACCGTCATAAGCTCAAGAAAAACCTCCTACGCAGTCATCTAGATGCCCCCGAGAGAGCAGCAATTGTTGCGTTTTGTCATAGATCCTATTGGCGCCGAGTCTGGATCATACAAGAGCTGTACCTTGCCAAAGATTATGTAGTAAGATGTGGTACCAAGGCTATTCCTCGCGATGCGTTCGGAGACTCCCTGGCTACTATGAATGAGTCGGAATTTGCCGACTGGAAAGACATCGGCCTAAATCCTGCTGACGGCCACAGGTGGGCGCGGCAGTTACGCGACGGTGGTCTCAGGTCAGCGAACCGTTTGTTCAGATGGCTTAAAGTGTGCATCCAACGCGATTACCAATCCAGCAGAGGGCATGATCTGGTCTACGCCCTTCTTGGGATATCTGAAGACTGCAATGGTGGCGTGATCGTGGTCGACTATGAGAAGCCGGTCCGGGAAGTCTTCCTCGACGCCCTGCGAGTCGACTCTTCAAGGTGGCGAGATAGTGGGGAGAAGAAGTGGGATGTAGCAAGAAAGATGGGCCTACAGATAGACGAAAGTTTACAACACTCGGTGCAAGAGATTTTGGGCCAGTAGTTGGAAATAAGTTCGGACAGGAGTCGCAAGGAGGATCTCAAGGAGGACTTGGTATGAATCGATGATCGCCCGGACAATATAGCGATGACTATGGGGTCTGATAAGGGCAGGGGAGAAGAGGAGACAGTAGTCGGGGAATGTCGGTTTGTGGGAAACCATCATATACCTTTAAGGTCCGGGCTTTGGATGGAATCAATGCCCACTTCCCACTTTAAGATGCTTCTTGTACGCCTTAGCACAGCCAGCGGGATCTTGTATTCCTAGCAAGCTTTCCTAGCCCTGCCTCAATATCAATGTCTTACCGTGAAGGCTACAGCAAGCGTGGCTTTGGGCATTCACGTAATCGAAAACCCCACGTTGAGAAGAGGTCAAGCTCACAGCCATTTCAAGTCGGGATTCTATCACATGTTGGCGAAACAACAGTTATTAAGCCCTCTGGATTGTAGGGAACGCTAAGGGTAGTACATGGCTGAGTGTGAAACTCCGGGAAGAGCATGCTACAGGGGGGAACTCATAAACTTCCTAAGAGGTCTCTAATTGCGCGATAAAACTTGTCCATTCAGGCTGATCTGAATTACAAGACGACAGGAGGAGGTCGGCAGGAGTTGATTGGTATGAGCCACAACAGTCAGCACACAAACCGCCAAAGCGGGCGTTAGGGGCGGGAGCTAAGGGCAAATAATAAGGCGCTTACTTCAAACAACACCGAGCGTCGATTAACCACAGTTTTAATATAGTAGTACTACCGTTAGTTCACAATGCAACTATTCTAAATTTAAGGTTAAAATTTAGCCGTTCTTACCTCGAAAGGTTAATTATCACCACCTTTTGTTTGTTCCACCCACTTATTGCATCACAACAGTTAAATCAACAATGTTCATACGTACACGTTGAACTCAAGACTCTTTTGGCCGAGCCTTTACGAAGCGTCTACCACATAGTAGAGAGGCAATTTGCGAAGGATTGGTGTCGATAGTGAAACAGCACGCACCACTTTCTTAGCACATCCTTCAGGATTCGGCCCCATGGGGCCCACTACCGGTCCTCGTCAGTATGTCGAACGTATGTACAGTGAGTACGCCGGCTCGAAAGTTGCCCGAGCCCTTCCTTAGTGGTTAGCAAGTTTGCACTGCCCGGCAGCCAGGGCTCGGTCTCCAATCTTGAGAGATCTGCATCCCGCCTTACAAGGGTTCACCATGCGAAGGATTTTGGCGCTTACATGCAGGTGCTGCACGGGGTGGGATCGGGCGATTATCGCAACTTCGATTTGGGCCCTTGCACTAGATTAAAACGTACCCCTACCGCTGCGTGCCCCCATGCGCGCGTTTAACTGGCGCATTCGCTAAGAAGCTGGCCGATTTAGCTTTGGCTGGTAAGCGCGAGTATAATTCAGGATCAAGTTGACCTTACGAGAATGCATCACCGAGCAATATCCAAGGGACGCATGGGGAGACTTCCATAGCAATCAAGGCGACCAGCACTTCTGAAGGATCACTTTCGTATCTGCATGAGAGATGAGTTCGCGTCAGCTCGCACTCTCTCTTGAATCTTGCTTCTCGGACGTCACTCAAGGGTGATGTCAAAATCTTGACTATATAATCCCCAAGAGTTCCATCAATTTGATCAACATCAGCAAGCCACACTCCAACCACACCAAAGAACCCTCAGTATAACCATCACCATGGGTCGCTGGATGCAGCCTTTGTTGCTGACCGCTTCGGTCTTCCTGTCTCTTCCCAATGCTGGGTCTGCTCTTCCCCCAGTCTTCAAGCGCCAAGATGCCCCCCCGGACCCCAACGACTGGCGCTCTGTAAACTGTGAGTCTGAAGGCGTCAAGGACCACACCAAGTTTGGTCCAGATAGGTGGAAGGCTGTCGACGCGGGCGATGCCTGGAATGCCGTTGTCGAAGGCTGGAAGGGGAACCTCACTGAGGGCCGCCAGGAGAAGCACTTTGCCAACAACGTAAGTGGACACAAGACGCTTCAAACAACGCCAACTGACTTTCATAGGTGTCCAACTTCTTCCATGGTCCTCAGGATATGTTCTGCGAGACCTTCAGTGACGGGGGTAGCGGTTGCCAGGACCTCAACCTCCAGTGCCACTCTGTCAGCAACCCTGCCGGTTATTTTATCCTCCATTCTTTTGAGAATATTTTTGCTGTTAGTTTCTTGTCACCCCCTCAGCAGACATCTCAGATGGACCTTGCTGACAAGAAGTTACCAGATGCACTCTAACATCTGGGGCGCCGTGGGCGATGCTGTTCGAGACAATGATATTGGTACCATTGCCTCTGAGTTTGGCAAGGTCCCTCCCAAGCAAGGCGGACTTGCTGAAGCTATCCTGATCGACATTGCCATGATGGCTTGGGGTATTGTCATGGGTCCTGCATGGAACAAGCGTAAGGCTCTTTATTTGCTTGTTTATAAAAGTAGTCACTAACAGAGGATTTAGTGATTGGCCCGAAGTTTAACGATGGGACAAACGCTGCTACCCTTAAGGATACGACCAACGACCTTCTCAAGAACTCTCTGACCCTCACGAAGGATATTCTCAATACCCGAGCGTAAGTAGCTACTGCCAGCAAGGCCCAGACTCGACTCGAAACACACTCCAGAGCATTCCCCGCTAACCAGCTATTCGCGCTGTACAGTAAGGATCAACTCGGTGTCCAGAACGGACTCACAGCCCAGATGCAGGCTCTAGCTGAGGGCTGGAAGGAAGGCGTTCTCGAGACTCAAAAGTTCCTCTTCAGTGGAAAGGAAGCCGGCTACACGCAGCTCGGCAACATGATCTCGGACGCTTCCATGTTCGGCGACAACTGGCTGCTCGACCGAGCTGATCATGCCAAGCAGGTCAAGCGAGCTATCAACACTTTCCTTATTCCCATGGCCTGGCGATACTCGCCCGATGTCATCTACCCTTTCATTGCCGAGTCTGGCGTCGGATGCGAAGAGGACCCCGGCTGGAACAAGGATGGTGGTTTCAGCAGCATGTTCCAGCAGTGGATTGATGAAGGTGCCTTGAAGGACGGGCGATTCTGCCACGATGGCAAGTCGTTCTGGCTCCTGGGTGGTCGCGACAGGAACACAAACTGCGACAGCAAGAGCGGAGAGTCAGACTGCGGACGTTTCGAGCGCCCGCCTGGCTTCCAGTCGCTGGTTGACAAGAAGTATACTGACATCTCGCTTGCAAATGTCATTGTCGGGTACGTTACTTTCCCTCCCGCTTGTGCCTGTCGTTCGGTAACTGACCATGCATTACATAGATCTCTCAACTCCAAGAACGCCAATGGTGGCAAGAACGGCTTCAAGCTCGATATGGGTGACCCGAGCAGGGAGGTGCTTGAGAGCCTCGCGAGCGCCGGCATTGAGGCCCCGGGCGTCTTCAACATTCCTATTTGCTCTATGGACGAGGCCATTGAGAACTACTACCAGTGGTACGGCGATTCCCATGACGACATGACCAACTTCCCTTGCAACCCTTAGATTGCAGATGTTGTTTAAGTCGGAGGAGCATGGAAGATATACACGATTGGCAGCGCGAGTACTTTAGTTCTAGTCTTTCGTGTTCGATTTCTTAACATCTATTCGATTCTATCAATGTATACATGGACATCTTCAATGGAAACAATATTCTCAATCATCGCCACCATGGTGACGCCACTCCGGAGACATTTTAGGGTCGACGTTCCTTTCCAGGCATTTTGGGATTTTCGATCTAGGCTACAGCACATTGACAGAACGGCTAAATTGAATATAACGCACGTTAAACGTAGACTCTTCCATTTGCAAGGTCGTAAGGTACCAATTTGCCACTGCCTTGATAACTCCGTCATAAAGCTGATAAAGGATCTTCATCTCTGCAGCCCTGCAACCCATCCGTCATGTTAGCTGCATGAAACCCTGAAGCCGAAGGAAGCTTAGATATTAGTGCGGTTGGTACGTTTCAGATCATAGCCCTACACACAAGGCGGCGTATAAAAGAGCTTGGAGGCCCTCCCCACGTGGTTAATTGACTGGTTCAGGGTCTTGGCATAGCCCCAGCCCACGAATGTGGCCAGAGAGTACTTCCTCAGCCTCCTCGCTGGGACGATGCCTACCGGGCGACAGTAGCGGGGATCGTGGCTTGCTCCCTTAGATATCGGATGTTATCGGCTTCAAATTGGGAGGAGTGTCTGATCGTTGCTTGAGGGTCAGATTCGATCCCAATGACCATACTTCCCGATCGCTTACTCCATTAAAGAGTTTCACATGACTATCGTAGCGGCAAGAATCTTGTCGTTCGGAAGTCCAGCTGCACGCTGCACAGGACACTTCGACAGTCATGGCTGACTCGAGCAGGGGAAGGGAATATGTTTCTGAGCCACGTCACGTAGGTGCTTACTGGTAGAGCCGTTTTGTCAGCCGAGGTGAGGAAATGGGAGAGAGGAAGTGTACAGGGAGTAATATCTCCCTGAGCCAGTTGGCGGTGAGTCGTCAGAACGAGCTGCTCCAGTACCTTCCGCCTGGCATTGCCTCAGCGGCTCAGGCAAGAGTATTCCGAGCGAAAAGCGGTTGGCTGTAGCAGAAACTCCGGAAGAATACCAAGTCCTAGAACACAAATGGAATTAGGCGGCCCCTTGAGGCTAAACTAACGGTTCTAACAATTCAACTCGAGTTGATAAATTTAACTTAAAGCTCCTGACTTGCAACTCAACTTAAAGGTGCTATAATTTTGCCTGAAATTATCACAAGTTAAACCTTCTTTAAGTTGAAAGGGGAGTTTCTAGAGCATATTGTACTTTGCTATATTTCTATATTTTTAGAAGATCTAGTTTTATATCTTCTGTAGGGCTGAGATTGCCTAGACTATCTTAGTAGAAAGTTAAAAGCTAGTTAAAACAGTAGAATAAGGTAAGGATTTAATTAATAGTATTATAAGCTTATATAAATATATAATACTAGAGAAAAGACTAAGACTAAATACTCGAGTCCTACTATAAGCTCTACATAATTTAGCACAGTAGTATAGAGACGACTTATAGAGATAGTATATGTAAATCTAGGGTATACTCTTAAGTAATTAGCAAGACTAGGGATTCTTTGACTCCACCTCTATGTGCTAAATAGCTGAGTATATATGGTACATTTCGGCCTCCAAGTTAGCACTTTGGAGTGACACAGCACTGCCCAATATAAGATAGCAATTGTTTCATTAAGCAAAGCGCTGTGACTGTCACCACGAGGAAGAAATCCTCCAGCTCCAGCCACGCAGCACGCCTTGCTCTGTCCTTAGAGCAGAACTTGGTATATAAAGTGTAAAAATATCCAATAAGAAAATAGCAAGTGCTTGACGGTAATGACTGATGATTCTTTTATATCCCTCTTATTGAGCCATGTCTTCCTTCATCGCAAACTACTTGCACTTGTGCAGATTGCTGAGCAGCACATCAATGCCGGGGTATCTGCCTATGTTCTTAAGCGGCTTCGTCTCGTTCTTAAACAGCAACTCCAACAGCCCGACCATAATCTCATTCACTACCTTTTCGACCTTCCTTCCGTTCAGCTTTCCAAACACCTGGTCCACTATGGGCTGCGACTCAGGCGGAACCTGATATACCGTCAGCAGCAACGGCACGTCCGTAAAGGCGTAGTGTTGCGTGTCCCTCACTCCCAGTTCCATCTTGGCGGCGTCGATCTTTTTATAGAACTCGTCCCACTCCGACACAGGTGTGCCTGAGCTGTTCCTGGCCACCATCACAAACGGCTTGCCCTTAAAGCCTTGCTGGCCTACAGGTCCATAGATTGGGCCGTCAAAATTAAGACCGCCGATGACGCGAGGGTCGCGCTGGGCGGTGACGGCGGCAGTAGATCCGCCGAAGGAGTGTCCGTAAACGGCGATCTTGTGAGGGTTGAAGGTGCCTGGGAAGTTGGCGAAGAGGGAGTCTGTGACGGTGGTGTTGGAGAGCTGGGAGATGAGGAAGGATTCATCGCCCGTGCGGGCCTGAGTGTGTTAGTCCATGTTGTTCACAGACTTGTTCACTCATGATGATTGAGTTGGGTTGGGCATGGACTTACCTCCAGCAACCGGAGAGTCACCGTCTCATTAGCCGAGTAATTAGCAGCGTATGCAACGCTCCCGTCAGGAAACTCAACGACGGACGCCTCATACGTATGATCGAGCGTCACGACGATATACCCCAGACTCGCCAATGACCTCGCCAGTGCACCGTATACAAGCCTCGTGCCTTCAGCCCCCGGCGAAAACACGGCCACAGGAAACTCCCTCCTCACCCTACGGCTCCCAATCAAACTGACCGTTGAAATATCACAAAACTCCATTTCAAACTTTTCAAGCGTCCCCTGCGGCACGCCCAGGGACTCACCCACTTTGCCAAAGACGCTCGCCGTCAGAGGCGGCATGTACGGCACAGCTTGGGTCTTGCAGCCGTACTGAGGGTCGATGGGGAGATATGCCGACGCCATGATGCGGCGCTTAGTATTGGCCTCGGGCGCAAAGGGGTCTATGCGGCTCGGATCGATGAGCTCAATGTGCTTGACGGCGACAGCGTTAGGGCCAGATGGAGGGGGCACGAGGAGGGCCTGGACGGCCCCGAAGAGTAGATGGAGGGTAAGGAGATGCATTGCTGGGTGAATTGAGCTGCTGTTGAAGAAATTGACTTCTGGAACGCACTCTCAGAGGATCGTGGCGACCACGTCGTCTACTTATACAATATGGCTCTCCTGGCGCCGGTTCGCCGCGACACAACCAAAAAGAGTGTTGTGGCGCGGTCAGGGGACACGCGTACAAGGTCAGATTTTACCACGAGCTTACGCTCTCATCCTGGTTCCATTTCTTGCTCGGTCTTTGAATTCACGCCAAACTCGGTCTTTGACTTCACACCAAACTCGGTCTTTGACTTCACACCAAGAGCGATGACGACTCCACAGAGGAGTTGGAGGGTCATCCATGGTTTCAAAGACCCATGCTCGCATAGTGAGAATACTGTTGGATGCTCAGGTGGGTCGCCGGAGCTGGGGTAGCCTGAGCTACCTCTATAATGCGGCGATGTTTTCTCGTTAATATTCTCCTTCTAAAACATGAGCTCTAAGACCATTTTCACACAATACGTATGACCTCTTTCCCTTCGTGATATCTTTCCTCAGCCCGCCGTCGCCAACTCCTTGGAGAAGTCCACGCCCAAGTCACATCCCCACCCTCCAATAATCCCAGTCTCTTGTAGTTACTCGACGTAGAAGACTCTCTTACTAGAACTGTGTACCAGTCATGGCCTCCAATCTTCGCCAGTCTCATGCAGACGGCCGTATCTCCGTCCACAACGTCCTCAGGGTGGTCGGGCAAGAACTTTGCCCACTCGCCATTATGGTGCCAGATGAGCCGATAGTAGAAGTCAGCCAGTTGTCCATCAGGAGTCCACGAGGAATTCCTTTCTGTGCGTCGTATTCGTAGGGTGGCGTAAGAAACCCAACCTGAGAGAGTCAGCACTGCAGATGAAATGGGCCCCGTCCTCTGGGAACCCGTCGGATTGCAAACGACGTCCACCACGCTTGCGTACACCACTTGCAACTCTGTGCCGAAGTAGGACCTGGTCTTATGCTTGTAGGATATCTCGCCCACGACTGACGCCCACGACCAACTAGGCGCACGCCATGTCCCTGGCTTATCACTAGTTCTGCATCCATAGTTTACGTCGCGGGCCCAGAGTAATCCCTCAACCATGTTACCACGCCACAGCCCAGCCATGTAGTCGTCACCAAGCAGGCCTGATATCCGGCTCGCAAGACCAGATAGAGCAGGGAAGACGTCGCTTTCGACGGTAAGATTTCCCATCACATGGGAATATTTCTGGACAATGGCGTACCAAAGATATCGCAACTGCATCGGCGTGACGTCGCTGGTCTTGATTGATTGTGTGCTGACAAGTCTTCGAAACTCCAACTCATCACTGGTCTCCTCGTGCTCCATGCGGTCTATGCCACAGTCGCAGGCAACGCAAGTTCGGCATTCCCACACCAGTTCCCGCTTTGCGAAGTGGATCATCCGGGGTGACAAAAGACGTTCTTGAAATACCCAAGCTCGTGTGAGGAGTGGCCACTCGGCTTCGCCTCTCTTTGCAAGAGCACTGGAAGCTTGCCAATGCTGAATGTTTTGGTCCCTATTGGGGTAGGCAAGACGGACCCAAATGTTGTCAACGAGCCCATGACCCAGCTCAGACGCCGGGATGCTCTCTAGATAGATTGTCTGCTCCTGTTCCTCAGGGTGAAGCCCTTCATGGTGCCCGGTAGCTTTTGTGGCGGCGATCGTGAGAAACGCGTCCTCGAATATTGATGCCATTTTGGATGACTGTTGCTGCCACTCTTCCTTTGAGTCTTGGACGATACAGAGTGAATCAATCCATAGATACCGCAACGAGAGACGGCGACACATAATAACTGCCTCTTGAAACGTTTTGGGCAGTGCTTCCATAGGAACCCCGACTTTGAATGATTCCTTATTATCCTTGAGTGTTCGAAGTGGCTGGATAGAGCCCCATCGATGGCTTAGGCAAGCGTAATACCCCAGCTGGTTCTGCGTTTCAATAAGCCGAATGGCTGGGTCTGCTGAAGAACCCAAGTCAAGGACACGGTCAGGAAGTGTATTTGGTTCGTTTTTGCTGCAATGTTCGTGCTCCGTTGTGCATTTCATAAGCCAAGACTGTATCCGGTGCAGACTTGCTTCAGATCTGGTATCATCGAGGTAGGCTTTTGGTGAGGAAAGGATTGGCAGACCAGGTCCTTTGCCAAAACAGTAAAAGGTTAGGCTTGGCCAGCCAGTGGTGATGCCTTCCAATTCAACCCGGACAGACTTGCTGTGGAGGTCCCAAACAAGATAGATCTCTTCGCCGGGGCGGTATCGCCTCCATTGAGAAAAGATTGATGATGAGGTATCTGCGGGCGGGAAAAAGCGACTGACTGCTGCTGATAGAATCGCGCACGTAGCACAATTCTCCTGGTTGCGACGAGCAGCAGAGTATTTGATGGAGAGCTCATTGCCTGTCGGAGTGTATATTTGTCCAGGGTCAAGATCTTTGCAGATCCAACAGACAGGCTTCGGATGGTCATCTCCCCTGCCATCGAAAAGCTTCCGGGCAAACGATATTGCCGCACTGATGTCTGAGAAGGACGAAGTCAGTTCGCGCGTAGTCGTCCTTAGATGGCGAGATGCCATCCACTTGGGAATTCTCCTGACGTATGCCCGTCCCCAAACTGTCTCTGCAACCGATTTCAGAATATCAAGAGCGGCTGAGAATAGGCATCTGGCCAAATATGTCAATACGACCGAAACAAAGAGCAGAAGATACCAGTGATCTTCTGCAAAACTTGGTCCGAATTTGTAAATAACATAGGTCATAGCCATCCACGGGCCAATTTGCACAACGAGGACCAAGAGGTAAGATGCCGCGATGCAGGTAGTTTCGTAGAGTCCCTGTATCAGCATTCGAGATGCCTCTTGTGTGGCTTCGTAGGCGATAGGCAAGAGAAGATGTCGCTGCCCTCCAGGTTGCGCATCTTCAAGGCGATCAAAGGGCTCCATGATGGATCTCGGATGAGTCTGAGCCTCGTTACCCTCATCTTTCTCAAAGGATGAGAAAATGATGGTTCAGCTGAATTCCCAGACCCAGCGTGGTGTTGTTGTGCACTGTGGCTGAGTTTCAATAGTGCTGCGCCTCTTTTCTATAGACGTTCTAGGCTCAAGTCCACTACATGGGGCAGGCAGCAAGGCAGACTGCCGTTTAAACGCATTTTAATGTTTCAGTGTTATTGGCAAGGTTCCGGAGCTGAACTTAAGGACTCCGAAGAGTTAAACATAAAAAGTTTTGTCTGATGAACATGGTAGAAGAAAGGTAGAACTTGGATTCTATAATAACTTGAGTGAGCACTGTCTGTGTTGGTATGTTAGCAAGACCGCGATGCATACTACCTTGAGCAACCAATATCTAATAAGGCATGTCCACTCGGTTCTGTCAAATGGCCGAGTTGTTTCAGCAAAGGTGAATTCCAAGCATGCTTGTGTAAGCGAGACAGGCTTCAGCATACGCCGCTATAGCCTACTGTCCTACTATGTCGGCAGCTGAACATTTAACGGTCTACACGGCATTGCGGACTTCATCGAATGGAGTTTTGACAAAGATGAGGTTAGATAGCTTCGAATATTGCCCTTACTCTTATTATTGCGTCAAGATTGAGAAAAGAGGCTGGCGCTGTGGCCCCCCGTATCGAGGTGGTTGGTATCAACTACAAGGGGCTTGTCTGAGCGAGACGTGGAGCCTGATTGCCAAGGATCCGAAATGCAGCAATACCACGATTGACGCCTGACAAGGATGAGTCTTCCAATCATATGGGGAAACATAGGATGAAGGGTGGGGTTGCCTTTTGCGGCTGACTTCTTGTGCATGCAATATTTCAATGTGCAAGAGGCGAACCAGGCTGAGCAATGCCAGCACCCAAGTCTAACTTCCCCACGCTGCATTTGTCTTCCATATTCCTCGCAATGCTCCTCTCTGGATCTTGTTGGCCAAGTTCCAGAGCCAAAACACTACTGTCCTGGTGTAGTCAGACATCATGGCCGAGAACCGAGACGTTCCCAAGACTAATGAGCAACCTACCTCAGTCGACGAGGCCGGGCTCTGTCTGCTGTCACTCGACGGCGGCGGCGTCCGGGGGCTGTCATCTTTGTACGTCCTGAAGAAGATAATGGATCAGCTCAACGCCGAGCGCGAGAGAGCTGGGGAACCTCGCCGAAAGCCCTGCCAAGTTTTTGATCTCATCGGAGGCACAAGCACAGGGGGGTGAGTGTCTCTATCGCCTAAGAAGAACTGTCTCTTACTTATTAAAGCCTGATTGCTGTCATGCTCGGTCGGTTAGAGATGGATGTCGACGAGTGCATCTCCGCCTACAGTGAGCTCACGGAAGAGGTTTTCAGTAATAAAGTAAGAGCACGTCGATTCCGCTTTAGCCTCCAGGGACAGGTTCAGGCTCGTTTCGATACGAGCAGGCTCCAGGATGCAGTTGCACGAACGATCACAAACGAAGGGCTCTCACCATCGGATCCGCTAGATGATGGGGTTGATCGGAGTTGTAAAGTGTTAGCATTCCCTCCGAGAATTAATAGCAGGCGATAAGTTTGCGCTTCATGATATTGTCTAGCTAATCATTCGTCCAGCTTCGTGTGCGCGGCTTCTAAAAGTCCCCGCAGTACTTTTCGACTGCGAAGCTACAAGCCGCTGGAAAAGTCCTCCATCACTGCAACCATATGTCAAGCAGCCCTTGCGACGTCTGCTGCAACGACCTTCTTCGACTCTGTGGCCATCGGCAACATGGAATTTGTAGATGGCGCCCTGGGAGCCAACAACCCAGTAGACGAGGTGGAAGGAGAGGCCACAGAGATTTGGTGTCCCAACACTGGCAAACTACAACCCTTGGTCAAATGCTTCGTCTCGATTGGCACAGGAAACCCTGGCCTAGACGACATTGAGGATCGAGCTGACAAATTCTTATCCACGCTGGCGAAGATAGCGACACAAACCGAGGACACAGCAGAGAAGTTCGTCAGACGTTGGAGACAACATTACGACGAGAGCCGTTACTTCCGATTCAACGTTGAACAAGGTCTTCAAAACGTGGGCTTGAAGGAATACAAACAAAAAGGGAAGATCGAAGGTGCGACATACAAGTACCTGGATGGCCAATCCCAGAGATCCCCAATCAAGAATTGTGTGGCGAATCTCAGGCTCAAGAAGAGTGCGTATGTCTAAAACGCTTTCACAAATCCAGTATCTCGAAACTGACATCGATCGCGTAGAACCAGCGTGCCATGACCTTGAAACGATAATTCATGTAAGTGATACTTTTATCCTGTGTCCAAAGCCCTGTGCTGATGTTAAATAGGAGAGTAGCATTCAGAGAGACATCCCCCAGGGGCCTCATCCATCTGAAGCTGCAATCAAAACTACAGGGAATGGTCCGCGGTTGCCTTGTCATTCCATCACGTTCCTACGAAACCAGAATTTTGTTGGCCGAGCCGAAGTCATCGACGAATTCAAAACCAAATTCTTTGACCGAGACTATCGCCAAATAGCGGCTTTGGTAGGCTTGGGCGGGGTTGGCAAGACGCAAGTTGCTCTTCAATTTGCACATTGGGTTCGCGCAACCCAGCCTCAGTTCTCTGTTTTTTGGGTTTCAGCACTCAGCTTCAACAGTTTTGAGCAGTCTTACACAGAGATTGCCACAACCCTGGGTCTAATCGATCAGGGTCAGAATCAAGACGTCAGAACTTTGGTCAAGAACTTCCTCAGCTCAAAAAGCGCCGGTCCGTGGATTCTCATCGTCGACAACGCAGATGACCAGGACCTCCTACTCGGATCCCCAAGCAAGCCAGGGGGCATAGATGGAAGCCTACCTGAGAGCCCGGATGGTCGAATCATGTTCACTACGCGGTCAAGAGAAGTAGCAACCTCAGTAGCTGGTGGGGATGTGATTGAGCTGGAAGAGATGGACCGAAAAACGGCATGGTTATTTTTGGAGAAATCTTTGATCAACAAGGAACTACTCCAAGACGAGTCCAAGGCAGAGGAGCTATTGAGGGAGCTCAACTACCTTCCGTTGGCAATAACACAAGCCGTTGCTTTTCTCAACGCACGGGGCCATGTGTCGATCGCGAGATACCTGCAATTGCTACACGGGACGGAGAAAGAAGCCGTGGCTTTGTTGACAAGAGAATTCTACGACAGAACTCGGCATCAAGAATCTCAGAACGCCGTCGCTACCACATGGATCGTGTCCTTCGAGGAAATCTACAAGCACGACAAAGGCGCTGCACATCTGTTGGCCTCTATCTCGCAGATTGAGCCCAAAGCTATTCCCCGTTCTATGCTTCCTGAAGACCATTCCGAGGTTCTGGATGATTCAATTGGTGTCTTGTGTGGATTCTCCTTCCTCACTGCGCGACGCGAAGAGGAAATGTTCGACATGCACAGTCTCGTCCATCTAGCCACGAGGATATGGGTGCAGAAAACCAAGGCCCTTGGAGAGAACAAGACGCAGACAATCAAGCACCTAAACACCATTTTCCCATCTACCCATTGGTCTCATCGAACGCTATGGGTATCCTAAGAGATTGAGGTCTATGAGCGGTTCGGCCTGTACACCGCAGTAGGGGAGTGTCTACAACAAGATGGACGCTATAAAGAAGCCATCATGTGCATTGAGCAATCCACTGCCTGGGCAGAACGAACCCTGTCCGATACCAATCCACGGCGACTCAATTTTCAATGCGCTGTTGAACAGGCATATTTGAGCAACCGCCAGCTGCGCGAGGCAATACTGCTCCTCGAATACGTAGCAGCCACAAGGCAACAGCTCTTTCCACAGGAAGACCCCTCCCTACTCAGAGCACAGTACGAGCTCGCGAGAGCATATAGTCACAATAGCGAATTTCCCAAGGCGATTCAGCTACTGGAACATGTGGCGGCGATTGAGGACATTAAGGAGCAAAAAACCCTCAAAGATCGAATCGACTACCTCACAACACTCCGAGGGCTTGGTAGCGCATACGCAGGTTTCCGGCATTTTGAGAAGGCCATCGAAATCTTCGAGCATACTACTGCTTTAGAAGAAAGAATCCAACCCGAAGGTCATCCAGATCGGCTACTTGCAAGGCGAAATCTTGCATCGGCATATTCTCACACTAGGCAAGCAGATAAGGCAATCGAGATGCTCGAGGAAACTATTCCTTTACTTGAAAGGATTTTGGGAGGAGCTTCCCCGCACCTTCTTGAATCGAAGGCGATCCTTGCTAGGGCGAATAGCCGTGTGGGGCAGACAGAACGGGCGATCGAGCTCGCCAAGCAAGTTGTCGCCGAGGGACAGAAGAGCCTCGGGCACGGTCATTCCAAATCCATCTCATTTGAAAAGGGGCTAGCATACATATATCGCCAAAACGAACAGTTTGAGGAGGCAATCCCGTTGCTTGAACACGTCATCACCGCCATACGAAGCTCCGCTGACGACCATGATCGGCGGTCCACGGACGCAGCAGAAGCCCTTGCGCAAGCTTATTATCACATCCGGCAGGCTGACAAGGCTATTCCATTGTTTCGGCATCTTATCTCTGTCCGACGAAAACTACTCGTAGAAGATGATGCTAAAATTTGGCGGCTGCAAAGGCGGTTACAAAAGTGTATTGCCGCAGTAACGGAGCAAAAAGCGCAAGAAAAAGCCGATGCCTCGCTTCATGCTGCACCAAGTCAGTGATGTAGATAGAAGTGAGGTCTGAAGGGAGCCTGGCGGTCAGTATGATGTATATAGATCGCGTAACCCAGTGGATATTGTTTTCTCCAGGAGCACCTCGTGATTGAGGGTATCGAATAACAGCGAGTCGCCTTTGCATGGTATAAATATGAGGTATAAGAGCGGATTCGTCAATTATTCTTCGATTTTATCGCTTCTGGCGGGGTGCTTGTGCCACGAACACGCCCTACTGTTTCATCGCCGACGTTCTCATAGGGGGACTCTTAAAACCATATCTCGATAATACAAGATTAGTGTAGTAGAACTGTAGAAGCAACCAGTATAGCAGAGAACACTAAGTTTGGTGCCCTCGGCAATGGGTCGTTTGCCTTCACCACAACGATCGTTATCAAGAGCAAATCCTAGCAAAATACGAAACTCTCTTCGTCTCTCTGGTTTTGTCTACTCCTGGTTTGATATCGTCGAGTTCAACTCAGTGGCATCCACTGACTCTGAAAAGGGCTGTTCTCTCCAAATTCTGTATGAACCTCTCGCAGGTGTGGAGAGACTGGAAAGCTACCAACCTGGGGCTTATCATCCAGTAAATATTGGGGACCATATTCACGGTCGCTGGCACTCGACCTCCTTCAACCGAGAGTCCGGACAGATCCATGCTTCTTTCGGTCCTGGATAAATTTAGGATTCAAGGGCCCAACGACACTCACCCTTGCTACGTAACTGCTCCATCAAGAAGTAGCTCTCTGCTGCCAAAGATAGATCCTACCAGGTATACTCAGCTCTTCCCACTTGATGTCGCCCGGTTTTTAGCGGCGCAACTCGCTCTCGCTGTTGTATATATACGTGCTCGCGGATTTATTCATGGAGGTAAGTGTCTTCTAGATGTATTAATTCCGGAAGGTACCGTATCTGATGCAACTATCACCCAGATCTTTCCCTTGGGAACATTCTTCCTCAGCTGCTGCCAGGCTTTGAGCAGCTCTGAGACGAACAGCTGTACGAAAGATATGATGCGCCCAATCTGGAGCCGATCGTTTCTCTTGATGGCGAACCGCTTCCGCCAAGGGTTCCATCCCATGGCATCATACCTGTCTGGCTTAGGGAAGCCAGTGACAAAATAACTCTCTCAGAGACCAAAATCTTTCTCGGAGACTTTGACGAAAGCTCTTCGCCTTCACTAGAATCCAGACATGAATCCCACACCCCAGTCACGGTTCAGCTTCCAGAGGTTTGGTTTGAGCCGACAAACCCTATCTTTTTCTCGTCGGACATCTGGACACTGGCCTGTTGCATCTGGAGCATACTTGGTCAAAGGCCGTTATTTGAAACGCTGGACGACATTACCTGCGAGCAGGTCGAGGCTTTAGAGATATTACCTCAAGACTAGTGGGGAAAATGGGATATTTAACAGAAATTATTCACCGAAGACGGTAGGCCTATAAATAATCAATACTTTATATCATAGGAAGATCGGTGTGAGTGCAGTTTGTAGATACCTCGACGAGAGGAAGTTATGTTGCCCTTTGACTCGCAAGAGAAGGATGCTCTCTTTGCAATGCTCCGGCCAATATTCTCGTTCACACCAGAGAACCGACCGACTATCGAACAGGTTTTGGAGTCCGAGTGGATGATCAAGTGAGCTTTGCCTGAATATGAAAAGATCCGATGATAAAGTCGGGACCTCGGATCCAGCTCGTTACGATCCTGTAATTAGAACATACTAGACTCTTATTAAATGAGAAATCAGCACCAGATAATTCGATTAAACTTAGCAGCGTATGGTCTAATAACATATCTTCAATGTAAGCGAGAGCAATGATAAATGCAAAAATACTAGTAGGTACATTTTCACAATTCTAAACGTCTGGTTTCAGCTTATACTAAGTCCAAGCTGTAGCTCATTTATTCAACACCCTGCTTAGACTTCTTTAATTCATCTCTACCCCTCATAGAAATCCGTTCAAGTTGGCTCCTAGCAACCGGTTCCATTTATCTCCACAGCCCACCACCACCCCTCAGCCAATAACCCTCAAGTATTCACGGCCAGGTCAGCTCTGAGATCCAGAAGCTATTACATAGTGATCTCTATATATGCTAGGAGATATTCAAGCCAGAGTCCTGCGCTAGAAGCCTGGTCAATCATGATGGTTGTCATGTGCAATCAGGGCTATGAAAAGTGGTCCGAGGGAGGAGCTGCCACAATCAGATATTAGGGAACAGGTGAGGTTATAGAGAGCATCATGTCCGTATGGTTTAAGAAATATTCTCAGTCAGAAATATTGCATTGAAGAAACACCCACCGCCTCGATAAGTATCAAATGCCCATTTCCATGCAACGACCAGAAGGAATTACTGTTAGCCATTCAGTCCGTCTCTGCAAGGCCAAGTGCCTTCTGAATGTCCGGAACCCCAAGGGCCTCAATCAGACAAAAGACAATGCCTCCTGTCTCTGAGGCGAGGAATTTGTTGACTACAGGAACGGTAACGCCTTCAATAGTCATGGCGACGGCCTTCCCGATGGCCTGGATAGCTTTAGGCGGAGCACCCTTGTCTCTCAGTCCAAGCAATTTCTCAGCGAAAGGCATTCCCAGTCCATCTTCGAGCTATTTTTTTAATTACGAGTTAGTTGTCCGTGACACAGAAGCAATCTCATAGGAGTTGGAACAAGGCTGTAGGGATACCTTGGTAAGAGAGTTTCCAAGGAGTGAGCCAAGTCGGCCCTCAGTCTCGGCAACGCATACGCCGTCAAGGAGGCTTGAAATAGCAGAGCCGACCTCTGCGACAAGAGATCGCGGTTCAATACCTGATATTCATGAGGGTTAGATGCTATTCCTTCGAGCTTTGCATACCAAGATCATACGCAAGGGGCCTGCAATAGCAGAGCGTGCAGCGACCGCAAGAATGATGGTGGATAGGTGGGAACGCATCGTGACCTGATATGAGAAGGCTAAAAGGAATGGCGGATGAAATGGACTGGGTTATCAAGCTGACAATCAAAGAAGCCATCGAGACGGGCAGCCTTTATTGATGTATTCTAAGAAGGCCACATCAGCAAATCAACATAAGCCTTTTGACTGCATAATGTGTACTTGACGGCTTCATCTTGCCTGCACTAACTTTATTGAAGATGACACCTTGCTGTTTGATAGAAAAATAAAAAGTCATTCACCCTACTTGTGAGAGCTGCTGAAGGCTGGCATCACGAAACAACATTTGCCAGAATGACTGCTCAGGCTTCAATCACCAGGTGTGCTATCAGCACCACGCCTGCGACACCCTTCCCCACCAATGTCCACAACGCTGAGCAGCCTTTGTGTATCGATCAGTTCCTAAGTTACGATAGTACCTCGGGTCGGACACGTCAATGCTGCTCACACTGGAGTATCGGTACCACCAATCGCCCAACCTGAGGCGAGCTAAACTGACAAAGGTGAGAGTGAAATTGTTCGAGACCATCGGTGGTTGGGTGTAATGAATATGGCTGGGATTCTACCGTATCGGTGAAGCCTACCAGTAAGTCGCAGAAAGGATGGACATGTTGAGTAGGGGTCTGCTTCACTTGACAAGTTGAGATAGGAGCTTCACGGCACAGCCAGCATGGCGGTCACGGTAGTTCTAATAAGTTATCTATGTCAAACTCAACTACCAAAGCTTTCGGCTCATCTCAAAACAAAGATCGGCCGTCAAGCTTGAAAATGAAACATTTACCCTACCCAGGGTATATGAAACACGCCCACTGTGATGTGATGTGGTAGGTCGCAAATATGAGGCTTACTTCCAGACGCCCGGTAAGAAAGACAGAACCAGAAGAATGTCGTATTTCCCTTGATAAGTAATACCATATATGCTATAGCGTAAGTCATGTAGTAATAATATGTATGCAGATATGTCCAGGCTGCCATCCAGATAAGCCAACGCATGCCGTATCTACCCAAGGATATCGTCCGCCATCCGTAGTCAACAACCAAAGCCGTTCAGTCACGGCCAATATCAATGTCTAATTTCTCAAGAGATATGCCAGAAATATCGGCTATAATCGCAGATATGGTCTCAGGCATGGCCCACAACACCTTGTACAGGGGGCAGTCCAGCCCAGCACTACAATGATGCTCACGATCCTCGCTAACCCTTTTGATCCGGCCTGCGAGTGCCGAGATCGTGTGGATCTTGAAAGGTTGTACTGATGGCCACAGCTTGTGTGTTTCTAAGCAGCGGAAGTAGACGGCGATGCGAGACTCGGTTGTACATAACGACTCGAATAATACGCTTTGGCACCGCCGACACCTGTCCTCGTTCGCATCCCGAGAAGGCAGTTTACCGCATTTTGGGCAGAGCTTTTGATCCATGGTGTAGCTTCTTTCGTACACTCCTAGTGTGCGCTCGTTATACTGAATCGACAAATGGACCTGGTCCAGCACTCGCGAGATCTCGCCAGCTAAGGCATCTGGACACATGTTAGATGTTACGCGACCAGGAATATTCATTCTGCCTTACCTTTGATCTCGAATGGCAGAACAGCAGACATCTCGTTCTTTGACCACTCACTTTCGAAGTCCAGAGTCAAGTGCGGGACGGCTCCTTTTGACACAGTTGAAATGGATGCCGTGGACCTGAAGAAATAAGCCGCCGTGAGAAGTAACCCAATCTCATTCGGTTCGGAAACGTCTTCGATCGCGGAGAGCCAGGTGGTGATCCAGGGACGCAGCGCTGTATTGCAACTGTACTTGTCGCTCTGTCGTGCCACTGAAGCAAGTTGAGCTGGTCTCAATGTGACAAATTTATCGTTGTATTTGAAGTGAAGAATTGAGAGGATAATCTCCATGGCCTCGGGGTCGTCTTCTTTGAGTGTGATTTCAGGACAATCTCCTTGTCGGACAGCGGCGCCCTCTTTGAAATCGGATCCGAAGAGAGCGTCAAAGTAGGGTGAAGCAACGCGCAAGATAGTAGACGAGACGAGGCATTTGATAGACGGCTTTGTCCGGTGATGAACGACGAGGATCGCGTCCCCATTCGGATACAGTTGTATCATGGAGGGTTCATGGTTATCCACGTTAGTGAAGCCATTCACCTCAGCCAGTCGGTTCTCCATAACGATGACTTTGGATCAATATAATCTGGGAGGTAGATAGCCCGACATAAAGGAGCACAACAGTTTCACCTAGATCAGAACCACAAGGGACTTGATGAATCCTTAAATACAGCTAACCCCGGCTCACTTCATACTGTCGGTCCTGGCCCGTGATGGTGTTGGCGGGAACCTGCGCTGAAAATTTTCGCAAACATGTTTATGAAGGAGCGGTCAAGTGACGTTCCCATGACTCGAGATTCGGAGAGCCGCTCTGAAATGGCAGAGTCTAGGTCCAAAGGGTAAATGACTGATGCGCGTGGCTACATAGGAGGCGTAAAGGTTTCCGGGATCCGGCGCTAGGGCGAGACCCATCATGTTTCCATGTGCCGAATGGAAATGAGGTGGAAAACCAACGAGCGGCTCCGTCATGAACTATTTTAAGTCGGCCAATTCCTCCATGGTAGTGTAATTTACGGTGTAGAGGAGTCATGAATCAAGTCCTTCTACGTTTCAGCCTCCAGAGAGTGCATCGAGTAAGGGCATGATGTCGCCGAATCAGTTCCATCAATTTACTCAGATTAGGAGATAGCGCGACAGTGCAGCGATGGCGTACGCCGTGATGGCACCGACTCTACCAAGCCTAGACCGGACCGACGGCCCCTGTTCACTATCATGGCCTCGATGAGAATAACAACAGACAAATCCCTGCATCTATGGAAAAGGGCTCGTCGGTTCGGGACAGAAACTCCACTGGAGACGTTGACGCCAGTTTCTATACCAGAGATACAAGATCAAGGACTTGATAGACGTATATACAGAGTATAGGTTGGGATGCGATTTGCAAGTTGTCTCGATCTAGTTTCATGGGCGTAAGTTGAGCAGGTCGTGATCCTGAAAACCGATTTTCAATAGAGCCTTGCTACTTCTGCTACAATAAATATTCAAATGGCCGAGACTAACTCCACTATGCTGCAACACCAACCTTGACGGCTTCCCTCAGAATGTCAACGGTCTGACAATTAAAGTCGTACCTACAGGGGCACATATCAAGTCCTGAGGCTGAAACACGAAGCATGTTTCTTCTGGGAATTTGCCTGGCCTTTGTGAGAGGAACATCCGCTCTCTTACGCACCAAGGAGTTATGAAATAGTACAATAAGTTCCGCCTGACCCAGTAGCTATCATATATTGATTTCGGCTGTACCTAATTCTGTAGGTAATGTATGCAATACAGTATTAGTGTTTCTTCAAACGAACACCAAATCCCGTTTCTGAGGGCTGTTAGCTGCGGAGGTTTGAGGCCAAGCCCACAACGGCTATCATGCACAGCGGCCTCTCCCATAGAAGCGAAATTCGATAGGACAACGCGAGAAAGATTTGGTATAATTCTTTCAAAACTACCAGCCCCAGTCAGATTCATGCAAATAGAAAGTCTATGTTCCGTTCTAAATTCTGACAGGTTGTGAAGTCAACAAGAGGGATCCACGTGATCTCACCTCCATTGCAATTGCATGGCTCCGCATTGGGTGGGGAACAAAATTAGCCCCACCAAGGTTTTCGCGAAGCATAGATTTTTGGAGGGGCAAAGATCGATATCCAGCTTCGAGATACAGCCCCAGTCCGACTGCGTGCGCCCAAACACACAGTCCGATTGATAACCTCATACACATCCCAGAAGTTGATCGACAACGATAAAGAGTCCAAAGTCTTAATCTCGACGAAGAAGCCTCCATCATGGCGACCGCCACCATGACTGTGACGGCGGTGCCGACCAAGAAGAAGTCCGACCTGGCACCCGAGAGCGAGCGCTTCCTGCGATGCTGCGCCGACGTTGCGAATGCCCTCATAGAAGATCATGAAGCCACCCAGGCCGGCCGCTCAACACGCGATATAAATCTCAACGCCCTGCGGAACAAGCTCGCCAAGAAGCACAAGCTCACCAACATCCCGTCTTTGACCGCCATCATCGCCTCTATCCCCGAGCACTACAAGAAGTACATCCTACCAAAGCTTATCGCGAAGCCCATTCGAACATCCTCGGGCATTGCTGTTGTCGCCGTCATGTGCAAGCCTCATCGATGCCCTCACATCGCTTATACCGGCAACATCTGCGTCTACTGCCCCGGTGGCCCTGACTCCGATTTCGAGTACAGCACACAGTCATATACCGGATACGAGCCAACGTCGATGCGAGCGATTCGAGCGCGATACGATCCCTTCGAGCAGGCTCGAGGACGAGTCGACCAGCTCAAGTCGCTTGGTCATTCTGTGGACAAGGTCGAATACATCATCATGGGAGGTACTTTCATGTCACTGGCCGAGTCATACCGCAACGAGTTTATTGCGCAGCTTCATAATGCCCTGAGCGGATACCAAACGAACAACGTCGACGAGGCCGTGGAGGCTGGAGAGATGAGCAACATCAAATGTGTCGGTATTACAATCGAAACCCGGCCCGACTACTGTCTACAGCCTCACCTTTCCGATATGCTGCGATATGGCTGCACGAGATTGGAAGTCGGAGTCCAGTCACTGTACGAGGATGTGGCGCGAGACACCAACCGAGGACACACAGTTGCCTCAGTCGCAGAGACGTTTTGCCTCGCCAAGGATGCCGGCTACAAGGTCGTCAGCCACATGATGCCAGACTTGCCCAACGTCGGCATGGAGCGCGACATTGACCAGTTCAGAGAATATTTTGAAAGCCCAGCCTTCAGAACCGACGGTCTCAAGATCTACCCGACCCTTGTCATCAGGGGCACGGGTCTATACGAGCTGTGGCGGACGGGACGATACCAGAACTATACTCCCAATGGCCTTATCGACCTCGTTGCCAGGATCATGGCCCTCATCCCCCCTTGGACGCGTATCTACCGTGTCCAGCGCGATATCCCCATGCCTCTGGTCACCTCTGGCGTCGAAAACGGAAACCTGCGTGAGCTGGCGCTGGCTCGGATGAAGGACTTTGGAACGACTTGCCGAGATGTTCGGACGCGAGAGGTTGGTGTCAACGAAATCAAGAACAAGATTCGACCCAACCAGATCGAGCTCGTTCGAAGAGACTATGTAGCAAATGGCGGCTGGGAAACCTTCCTTGCCTACGAGGACCCCAAGCAGGATATTCTCGTCGCTCTACTACGGTTGCGAAAGTGCACCGAGAAGTACACTTATCGGGAGGAGCTCATTGGCCAGCCTACCAGCATGGTGCGAGAGCTTCACGTCTACGGCACCGCGGTTCCCGTTCACGCACGCGATCCCCGCAAGTTCCAACACCAGGGCTTCGGTACGTTGCTGATGGAGGAGGCGGAAAGGATTGCACTGGAGGAGCATGGCAGCGACAAGATCAGCGTCATCTCTGGTGTTGGGGTGCGGAGTTACTATAAGAAGCTCGGCTTCTGGCTGGATGGACCTTATATGAGCAAGTGGCTGGATAGTCGAGAGGGGCTTCAATAAAGAGAAGTGGACAGCGACTGATTGACGACCGAGCTCGGGACGGCGAGATTTGGAAATACATTACGGCAGGGAACACTATGGGTTCATAGACAGGCGCATTTTTGAACTTGGCATCATGAATTACGTGTCTCGAATAAAACTTTACATTTGGTCCACGTTTCCGTAACCGTACAACTCCTCAGTCTTGTTCCACCATGACCAGGGTTTCCAGTTGAACTTTTTCTGGACAAGTGTCACTTTAGCCCACAAGAGAAGCCACTCTCATATCCTACGACTGTCCCATACGGTGAAGGCCATGGTATACACCCATAGGTTGGCCCTCTTCAGCCAACATCTCACCTGCCTTGCTCACGAGGCACGCTTAGGCGCCTCAGATCTTAGGACCAAGACTTGGAGAATCCGCAGCTCTGATTGGCCAACCAGCCTTAGTCAGACACCCGACAACCTCGCCGCGTGCCGGCTCTACTTCTCACTACTCGGAGCCTCTCAAACCCTCAGAAACTCTCTAGCATGAGTCGCTCAACGCCATGAACCTCGGGCGCAATGACGTCCCGGACTCTCGAACCGGTGTCCTCCCGGCGATTCCCTCAGAAGCGCTGCCAGAGAGAGATCCACGCAGCAATGCCGCAACCGCCGCCTCAGCAGCCGGTGTCCGCGCCTTGAGCGCCCAGGTCGTCGCCTTTTACTTTCGCGCCCCGGCAAAGGCCTTTTTCCGTACGCGTGTGGACTATCTGGCGTATGCCAGGACCGTTCATCAGGCGCAGACCAAGTTGATGATGAACGCTGTGGCGAATGATGCCTCTGCTTCACGCCTCTCGAGTCTCCTGCGCCAGAGCTGGCTGCTGCTGAGAAGCACGACACCAGGTGTGTTGACATCGGCCATCAAGCACCAGGGATGGGGCATCGTGCCTCATCAGGTTCTACCCCCGCTCATCGCAAATGTGGGTGTTGGGGCTGTGTTGTATACGAGTTACCTCCAGATCCTTGGACACCTGCACGAAGAGAGCGGCCGGGCAAGGAAAAGGGTGTATCCGCCGCCTCAACCAGCCCACACCTTCACAGCAGGTCTACTTGCTGGCGGACTGCAAAGTATCCTCGCAGCGCCACTGGATGCTCTCCAGGCGCGGTACGACCATCGGGACTTGATGCCAAACGACGGCAGCGGCAAACCTCGCAGCATGTGGACATTCGGCTCGGAGAAGCTCCGCGAGATCGGTCTGAGAGGCATCTTCGCCGGCTGGGGGCTATCGCTTGCAAAGGACAGTCTCGGAAGCGCCGTCTTCTTCAGCATGTTCGAGTACGTCAAGGCCCAGGGATACTACCGCTTCGTTACGTGGTACTATGGTGGCCTCGCCGAGGATATTGTCGACGTTCTGGCAATGAAGCGCCCAACTCATCGTCACAACGAGGAGGGAATTACTCTCATTCGTCCCCATTACACCCTCGAACCCATGTTTCTCCTCTTCGCCGGCATCAGCGCCTCGTTTTCCCAGCAGATTCTCCTCCACCCGCTGACGCACTTCCAAGTCAAGCACTGGGACCACCTGGAGGAGCTCGACGCCAAAGCCGTCAAGCTACGCGCCTCCAAGGCTGCCAATCCGGACCAACCTCGCCGGCGGTGGAGGATGCTTCGGGCATATTGCCACGCGTACCAGGAATCATGGGCAGTGTGCACAGCAGAGGCAGCAAAGGAGGGCCTAAGTGTAAGCCGATGGTTATACCGCGGGTTCTGGTGGAATGCGATTCGACAGGTGCCCAGCACAAGTGCGGGATTGATCATCTTTGAGTTGATACGGCGCAAGTATGGATTTGGACAGGAGGAGGTGAGGATTACCAAGGATGGGTACGATATTCTACTCCACTAAAGGCTGTTTGGTGCGATGGCGTTGGGTTTGTGTTCACGGTAGACTCTTCTCCTCTTTGATCTTGGGCTTGTATTATGGCATGTAGAAAGATCACATAGGTATCACATAGAAATGGCACGACGAATCCAGATGGCTCGGCGTTCTGTTTGCCACCTACATGTTTGCTTTGTATGACGTTGAATTGTCCTTAGAGTAAAGTGCAGATCGACTTCATTTTGCTATATGGGTATCCAAGTCTTCAAGCAGACACCAATTCCATCCTGAATAGCACGCTCTCAAAACCAAAACCAGAAACCACTCCCGCCAATGGTGTCCAGCCGAATCAATCACCATGTCCAAAAATCATCATCGTCATAATCATCATCTTCATCAGATTGAGTCGACCCCAATTCAGATGAGGTATCGACAGGCCACATTGTGATAGGATGGCGGCAAAACCACCCATCGTGCCACTCCGTGTTGCCTCTGGCCAGGTTCTCGAAGAAGTACTTTATCTGCGTCTTCACCGTTGACATTTGGAAGAGAAGCTGGGATGTATAGTCATCGTGCCTTTTGGGCAGCATCATGGCAAGTCCCTGGACACCAAGGTCCAAGATATCGAACCAGCCGAGCATGCGACCCATCTTCGTGAGCTTCTTTCCGAAAATGTCACTCCTGGTCGAGGAAACATCAATACGGTGAGTGATGATACGACTGAGAAACGGCTTGAGATTCAGGAGCGGCTCCTGCTCCCTCCAGTGCGAGATGATATTGGTCGTGTCAGAGGTGAGGTCGAGGACGCCACGATCATGGAGGTCAGTCAACCGAGACGTTCGCGTATCCAGCTCAAAGCGCCAGAACTCCTTCTGGACACGGGTGTAGAGCTCTTTGTCGATGGGCTTCCCCGCAAGATCCTTGGGTTCCTCGCCAGGAGCGTTCTTTGCGATGCTCTGGCGAATGCGCATCCTTGTCAGACCGGAGATGCAGCGGCGAGAACACCACAGCTCAGGACGTTCCAGGTCTTCATACTCGCCCAGATCAAGTCGAGGACAGTCATTAGCCCAGTACTTGTCATCCATCTTCTGCCAGTAGTGCTCAGGGGACTCGACAGCGCAGTAGGCAGTGACGAGCTAGTTGACCTTGTCTGCCAGCTCGAGGAACTCCCGAAGCTTGTGCCAGTCGCAAAGGGTGTCGGTGTAGTACATGATTATGTTCCAGGCAGACGTAAGCCGCTGACCCTCGTGGTAGTTCCAGGACATGTAGGTATCGCCAGTGGGTCGTGTGTAGTTGAAGGGGAAGCGCAAGAGGTTGAATGTCGTCATGGCAATGTCCATGTTGCCGGGGCAGACAATCTGCTCGAGCGTCTTCACAAGGGTATCTCGCTTGCCAAACTCACACTGGTCCTCCATCTGCATCCTGGCGATGTGGAAGTCGATGTGGTTGGAGCGGTCACTCTTGGAGCGATCAAGATCGATCAAGCTCAAGGCTGTAGTGTCGACCAAGCTCAAGGGTTCAGTCGCCATTGGCTCGGTGGCCACGGGTCGCTGAGCAGGAGTAGAGGTAGAGGTAGTAGCAGTAGCAGAAGCCATTGCGAATGAATAAGAAGCTGTGAGGCAGTTGGGAGAAGAGTTAAGTAGTGAGTGTACAAGAATGTGACAGTGAGAAGGTGTAGCTAGTAGCGAATAACGAGTAGTGAGTAGTTAGTAACAATAATTGAAGCGTGATTGACAGATATCTGTGTCGAGGAGGGCGAAGAAGAGATTGGTATCAGCTGTAAGCTATCAAGAGTCGTGGTTTCTGAGTGACCAGGCAGTTTTTCTTGTTTGTGAATGAAAGCTGACGATGACAGAATGAAGAGTTGTTTGCCAAAGAAGAGGAATCGAAAGGATATTTAAAGGCCACGCCCGGATTTGACTTCTACAATACCTCACTGAGGTTTCTCCGCCTCACTGTATTCATTGTATCGACAATAGTCGGACATGCACAATAGAGTTTTGTCAGTGACAGTGAGCCCATCCATTAGTAACGCATCAGCGCTGAGGTGCTGTGACTTGAGAGGTAATAGACGTTAATGTTTTACGGGGGGGGTATATATTTCTCCTCAGACGAGGCGAGCATCTCCACCCACCTATCCATCGTCTTAGTTGGGAATACCGTCATATATTTACGTCCACTGCAACAGGGTATTCTCAAAATTCAATACAGCTAGTATGTAAACAAAATCTCGTATTGGCGAGTGAGAACAACGGTACTATTTACGAGGCTCATAAAACTACCGCCCTGAAACCATGTCTCTGTGCTGCCTACAGGTGGATCCCTCATGGAAACCGAGCGAAGTGAGTGGGAAAACTCGACATGCAGTACAATAACCAGAATATATTTCAAGAGACATGACAAAGCTAATTCTGAGTGTTTTTGAAACGTCAATCGTCATCGGGACTTAGTCAAACTTCAGGTAGCGGTTCAGTTATGGAAGCCGACTTGACGAGAATTCTCTCGACTCATAGCGAAGTCTGGATAGGCCCAGAGACCCACCCGAAGAAGAATGCGATAGTTTAGAGAACATTCTGGAGGACAACAATCACTGGAAATCAATTTAGGCTTTTCCTGCTGGCTACGAGCGTGGCATTATGTTCTCCAGTACAGGTCAACCCAATTTTCCGTCACTCACGACAGGTTACGAGGTTGCTTCGAGGAAGAGTCAAAGTGGAGTTGCCCGGGTATAACACGTCGACCATGTGTTAGCCATCCATCACATACGTATCTTAAGGAGAGTGAACCTCAGTATGAAGCTGCAAAAGAACATGGTCAATCAATTCCTACAAGGTCCCCCAAAACCGCTTCCCCTTATCTCCGCTTCCCGTATACATACCGCACACACATCTCCCGTTCCATCCTCCACCCCAAGAACCGTGCAAGATCCCTAAAACTCCGTGTTGCAAAGCCAAAACCACTACATCCAGATGTAAGTATCAACGGTTCCTCTGAGAAATCGCATCGGCAAGGGCCCTATGCTATCGGCGCGACTTCTAGCCGCGTCCTGAGCCGCCACCAAAGTCGGGTTCTCGTTCAGGCAGGTGCTTCTTTTCCTTGCGCCCCTTGATCACAAACTCGGACATGATCTGGATGTGATCCGCTGGGAAGTGCCAGTTGGGGAAGGCCGGGACTCGTTTGAGGTAGTCGGGGTCGGGGGGGCCGAGGAGATCCACCACCTCCAGCGTGTTGGTCGAGTACCAGATGTAGTCGATCACATCAGCAAAACCAGGCGTGTAGTTGGTGAACGGCATCTCGTCGGCGGTGTGCTTGGTATGGGCATAGGCGTCTCGAAGGCTGAAGGGGTGTTCGATACCGTCCCGCGTGAAGCTACCATACTGGAAGTTGCTCAGCTCGAGGTGATCCGGGGGCACTCGACCCATAGACATCAGCTCATACACCGACGAGTCTTCCGTCGAGTTGAAATCACCGCAAACCAAAAGAGGAATCTCCGTGTTGGTGCGGTATTCCTGGCTTGGGCCAGGCTCAGCTTGAGGGATGGGCACCTCGTCGTCCCCTGTCGGCAGCACGATCATTTTCTTGTCCTTCACAGCTGGCCACCTGGCATACTTTTCCGCGAGCTTGGTGACATGCTCCATCAAGATACCCGTCTGGATAACCTTGACATCTGCCAGGGCAGAGTCCCAGGTGAGATGCACGTTGACCAAGACGATTCGAGCTCCTGTCAGACGTGACTCAAAGAAGCAGATGACAGCAATGTTGTCCTTGGGCATCACACGGTTGAAGACATCGTGCTGGTTCTTCATGTCGGGTCGGTTGATGGCGATGCTGGCGAACTCAATCAGCTGCTTATCGAGCAAGATGAACTTGCTCTGCTTGTAAAAGACGGCGCATCCATCCACAGTCTGAGCGTCCTTCTCCGACATGGTCCTTGCTCGTGATTTGGGCCAGTGAACACCCTTGTAGTCCATCTGCGCCAGGTCCGGGCTGAGGTCCTCCTTGAATGCATCTGTAGACACCTCCTGGAGCGCGAGGAAATCCGCATCCCTAATCCGAAGCTCCTCCAAAATGCAGTCCTTGCGGTACTCCCAGTTGAGGGCGCCCGTCGGAGTATAGCCGTACGTCTGCGGGGTTGCATACTTGTCGCAGAGAATGTTCCATGAAAAGACTTTGATCTTCTCCAGGTTGTCTGACACATCTTCCTGGATAACAATTGGCTTACGGGGTGCAGGAGCCAAAGGTACTGAAGTCGTGTCAGCGCAGACTCCATGCTTAACGTATCATTAAACTTACTGGGTGCGCCCTCTCTCAAAGCATTGACCAGGCTCTTGGTTCCCTTCTCCATGATCTCCTGCTTCACATCGTGTTCCAGCGGGTTACCCTCGATACCGAGCATCTCAAGCAGATGAAGAGATCCAAGTTCAAAGGGTAATTGTTGGATGTTGTTGCTGAAAAGTAACAATTGCTTTAGATAGGTACACATTCCGAGCTCCGCGGGGATTTCTGAGATCTGGTTGTAAGAGGCGTCAAGATGGCGTAATTGTCGCAGCTCTCCAATCGCATTGGGCAGCCGAGTAAGCTTGTTGGACGCGATGTAAAGCTCGTTCAGGAACTGATACTTGAACAACTCCGGTGCCAAGTTCCGCAGTCCCTGTCCACTCATGTCCATGTTGTGCCAGTCCTGTCGCCTCATCTCTTTCTCCACAGCCAACGGCCGCCGTCGGTCAACGCTGTCATTCTCGCTGTCCGCCTGAGCCCGTAAGGTAGCTGGAGGGGGGCCGCCAATGCCTCTGTTTTCCGACGCCTTGAGTCTAGCATAGTAGTGCGGTTGTTGTTGATCGGTCATGGCAGCATGCGCTCGTTCAGCCTCCTTGTGCATCCTCAATTGCTCCTGCCACATCTCGTTTGGAGGTGCCTGACCTCGTGTCGCCGCAGAGTGGCCATTCTGAAGAGCGTTTGCGTTGAAGGGACTCGAGTTCGAAAGTACGCCTGAAGCAAAGCTTGAGTGGTGGCCTAAGCCGTTGGCGTTGGACATTCCATGGTCGTGCTGAAGTCCTTGATGGTGTTGCGTCTGGGAAGGGTGTTGGTGTTGCGTATGCTGGTAGTTATAGAGCAGGTTGGGAATGCCTCGCCCGGCACCATTCATCCGGGCATGTTGACCTTGCCCGGAGTGTTGTTGAGAAAACATCCCGGCAGGGTTTTACAATCTGATAGGGAGCTACAGATTGGAGGGGGGCGGGTTAGGTAACTGCGCCGGCGAGCAGCACGGTAGTAGGTTGCGCTGGTCGGCAGTCGTTATCGAGGGAGGAGGGTGTATCAAGGCACTGTACCAGCTCATCGGCCGACGAGTAAACGCGCTGGGTTCGGCTGGGCGATATCGGTGGACGTAGCCACGCGGGGATTGTCGATCAGCGCGGAGTGACTCGGCACTTCACCCAAGGTTCGAAAAGAGAGACAGCAATAGCAACTCGCATTTGCGCATGGGTCCGTTGGATCAGCCGCTCTACGTGAGCAGTTATCGAAGATCGTAAGCTCGGCTGGGACAAGTCGGTTCGTGGGCAGGGTCAAAAGCTCATCGAAAGGCCGTGTCGCAGTGGTGCTCGGAAGGCTGGGGGTCGTTATTTGCAGTCAGACAGCGGAGTAGCCTAGAGTCACTGTCACAGTCGTTGAAGCGACAAGATTTGCAGAGGCGAGAAGGGATCGCGAAGCGTATGCGAGAGTCAAGAAATGCTGCAAGGGAGCTCGTCAGTCAAAGCTTTAGGAGAGGATATCATGGGAGGGGAATCCGAGCTTTCGCGACACGTTGCGGTGTCCTCTTAGCTCGCCCGGGGCCACGCACATGTAAGGAGCGAGCGCAACAATGCGAAATATTCACTGAAAAGTCAACTGATACTTGAACAGAAGAAGAGCGGTCGATATCAAAGGAGCATCCGAATCGTGACTGTGGTGCCGGTGACACTGCGACGACGGACGAGTGCCCAGCGAGCGGCAGAATCACGTGCAACTGCTCCGCATTCTGATGGCTCGTGCGGCTACCAGATCACGTGCAGCCTTATTGTCGCCATAGAGGACAAAAAACACAGGACTACCTACCTCCTATTAGGTGCTAAGGAAGCCGACCAATATCACGGCGACCCTCTGACTGTGACTCATTGGTTTATCATCACATCAAGGTCTAGATGAATTCAAAACCTTTTAATAATATAGCCAAGGGATCTATACTGCCTGTCAAGTCTTCTATTCATAAATCTATGTAGCTTTGGAGGCTTCTCCCATTATTTCTGTCCCCTTAAGCCCAATCGCAGCCAGCTACCTCTAGGTAACCTTACAGCAGGCCGCTTGCAGACTCTCGCCTAGCATCGACGATGGAAAGGCAACTCTGACACAAAGATTGGCATGGCAATAGCTTCTCAAGACCGCCCAGTGGATATGCGGCTTCACAGCAACTTGCAGATGCCAGATTATTTCTGTCGCTTTGCAGGAGCGGGACTGTGACTGGGATTATCGCGGCAGCCTATCTTCTATCTTGATGGCAGCCACAGGAACAGAAGCAACGCACAGGCACGGGACACTTCCACAACATTCCAGGGAACACGGTATGTAGGTGGTCCTCAAAGTCTGGGGCTGTGGGTCACCCAGGAACAGCGCTGCAGAACGATAGGAACAAGGACACAAGCACAAGTGATTGAGACAGTGACGCCATCTTTCAAGTTATATCTTTCCAGAAATGCAATGGCGCCTTGTGGGCAGAGACAATTCGATTGAGCCCTGTCTATTGGTGTTTCGTGGACGCGATTTGATCCGCCAACACAAACCCCATACCCGTTTTCGGGGGGCTCTTCAGAATTCAGGCAAAAGACCGACAGGCCAGAAGTTACCCCCAAGTCAGGGCTTGCAAAGGCTGTCTCCCAGTCAATCAGTCAGTCAGTCAGTGACCGCATATGATTATGCATACGGTCAAGGACAGCAACCCAGCAATTACTGTGCTCCTGACGGTGCCTCCGATCGACTGGAACCGCTGGCCAAGACATGCTGCCCCGAAAAAGAAACTCGAATCCCAATCGAAAAAGTCCGAGGGAAAGAATCCGCATCTTGGAAGTCTCAAACATGCATGGAAGTTAAGGTACGTAGTCCAGCTTGCCGGGCCCTCTCAGGCAATAACCAGCTTGATCAAGGGTGGTCCCTCTAATCAGCCGAAAATAGCACCGTTCCGTCAGGGAAGGTGGTGCAACTGATGGGACGAAGGCCCATGTGCCTCTATCGTTGTCGCCAGAGCTTCTGGCGGCTTGAGGTTCTCCTGAAAACAATCACGGTCGACGCAACCAGTCGTTTGAGACTCGGCGTTCTGAAGCACACTGTGAAGCTGGGACCTGACCTGGTGCCTGGCTGTCTCGGCTATCAAGCACTCAGTCGACCCGCCCGGGAGTAGAGATGCATTCAATCACTCATCGTGCAGGTCACTGGGACACTAGGACAAGGCATATCCTAGTAGCAATGCCAAACTCGCATCACCAGATGTCGGTTGCGGTCCAAGTTGCAGGATGCATCCATCCTCTGGACATGAATGCCTATGTATCTTCGATTGCGAGAGCAAACACGGCGCCTGCTTTCTTTTGAGTGCTGCTTGTGACGCTGATCACAAGATTCACCAGCCACCGACCTTCCCTGGCCAACCAGATGAACCTCGGAACGCCTTCACGCCAGGGTTAAGGTTGACAATTCGATACGCGTCAACGGCACATCAGAGACCCAGACGTCGGGAGGAAAAGGCTTCTCATGTGCGGGGGAGAGCCAACGGAAGGCCACCGCTCCACACCCCAGAACCCAGAGTCTCTCCGCAGTCGAATGGGAATTTCCCTCTCCAGGGTTAGTTACAGCCGAAGACTGGGAAAAAAGCATCGCCCCGGGAGGAGTAGGCGTGAAGGATGCGTTCCCTTCTCGCCGTGTTCCGTATATAGAATGTGACTGCTGCCGCCGCCCTCTGCGCGACCTGAAACTCTAGAGTTAGGTTGCCGTCCACTCCTCCGTGTGCAAAACCGCGCGAAACTCTATCACCGACTCGTTCTCAACGCGACTGTCCGTTCTGCAGTTTGAGGCGTCGACGCCAGAGCCCATTCAGACGAGAGGGTTCACTAAGTATCTGGCATTCGCGTCGGGGCCATGGTCGCCAACTCAACCTGAGAGGGCCAAGCACCACAGGGACCGCTCTGCCCGCGGAGCTACTACGCCATTATCGTTATCGCAGACTGTTAGGTCACAGAGGCTGGTCTCACCGTCGAGTCAGAGGCTGCGCCAGCGTAAACATCCTTTCCACCGGCCTGGCGTTGTCGAAATAGCACTTACGTATCAGCGAGGGCGTGAAAGATGAAGGTCCACGACAACCCGCAGTCATCAGGAAAATAACCATCTGGGCGCGCGACTTGACGAGCGAACGGGAGCCAGCAGATAGGAGGGCCTACCGTGTCTACCGCTCTACCGTCGTTGGAACCGCTTTCGATACATCACATTTACTACTACACTACACAACCGCAGGCGGTCTATCCGAAATCCACGTTTCGGCCCTCATACTCTCTCTCGCTTGTTGAATTTACCTCATCATCTCCATCGGCATACGACAGTGCTAGCCGAAGCCGTTCGCGGGAAGGATTTGTTTTCAGCGGTCAAAAGGGGAATAGAGGCTCCGTTTCCGCATGCTGGCCCCGGTTCATCTGACGCCTTCGTTTGGACAGTCATTTTGATCGGGCACGACTGTCGAGCGAGGATTAGCAAAAGAGCCAAAGCTAGGGGCTTCGCTTCATCTTGGATCAACAGCCAGTGCGCAGAGTCATCCCCCCTTGCAAAGGCCAGCGCCCTAGCAGGATTCCATCCGGGACGCCATCCCGGCGGACTTTGCAACCCAGTTCCGCGGGGGGAGAAGCGTTCTAGAAGCACCAAAATCCGGTCATAGTGGTGGATACAGCCAGGCACAGGACCCTCGCAGGGTCGCAGCAACTGGGTACCGCGGTTCCAGCGAGGTTCTTTAGCGGCGGTGGAACACTTCAGCCACCCCTGCTTGGTCCTGCTTGGTACCTACAGTGACCGCACACGGAGGTCTAACC
>JAAVUK010000519.1:0-38340 GCA_014899095.1 Fusarium buxicola
GAAGCACCACCTCCACTAGGAACCTTCCCCCGCCCCCTGCCCCGTTCGCCTCCATGTGCTGAGGCCAGATTGTCACCACCCGCACAAGTAGTAACTTGACTTCTCTTCCCCATCATCGCCCACCTCCCTCCACAAGCTCCCTTTCTCCTCCTCCTTCTCTCATCGCCTCGTCTCGTCTCTCAGGTTTCTTGTCTGCTGCATCTCCGTCGTCATGCTCTTCAAGGCTTCTCTCCTTGGCCTCTTGGCCGCCCAGGTCTTTGGCGCTGTCGCGCAGGTAAGTTTCCGCCACCCGCCAACGTACATCGTCTTTTGATTCTCGAGCTTCAGTGGTCGCATGACCAAGCTCGGAATCAACTCAATTCCTCATCATACTACTGTCTTTCATCGCGCAATCAAACACTGACCAGTCTCGCCCGTTATAGGACGCCCCCGGTGCCAACGCTGCTCCTAAGGCTGCCCAGCTCAAGGCCGATGTCAGCGCCTCGTTCCCCGAAGCCGACATCCTCGGCATCAAGCTCGTCAACGGCCGTCCCACCAAGGCCGTCATTGAAGTCAACAACCGCGAGGCCGAGGCTATCCAGGTCGCCTTCGTTGGCGGTGCGCTGTCCTCCACCAAGGCGCTCCCCGCCGACAGGCCTGCCTACGAGAGCATCGTCCGCAACTTGACCGCAGTCCCTTATAACCTCGAGGTTGCGGCTGGCGAGAAGAAGGAGCTTCCTTTCTCCTTTGCTCTTGACATGCAGCCTCAGGATGTCCTCCTCGAGCTCGTCGCCGTCGTCTCTGACGCCAAGGGTACCGTCCACCAGGTTAAGGTCCACAGCGCCCCTGCTTCCATTGTTGAGGCTCCTACCAGCCTCCTCGATCCCCAGATGTACGTTTCTGCCGTACTTATCCCTCCTATCTCCTGGGTGGTCAGCTAACAGCCACAACAGCATCTTCCTCTACCTATTTCTCACTGCCGCCTTCGGCGGTACCCTCTACTTCGTCTACAAGACCTGGATCGAGGCGCTCTTCCCCCAGGCTAAGCGTCCCCGCACCGCCAAGAAGAACAAGAAGATCGTTGAGGTCGCCGAGCCCCTTTCCGGCTCCGAGGCCACCGGCGCTGCTTCCCCCTCTGGAAAGGACTACGACGAGAGCTGGATTCCCGACCACCACATCAACCGCCCCGTTGCCCGACGCGTCAAGTCCGGCGCCAGTGGCAAGAACAAGAAGTTCGAGTAAGAGAATCCCATCTCTCTCCGGCTCTCGCGTGCTCGTGCGTGCTTGGTGTGATGAACCATGTAACGAGTTTCAAGGCGGTGGGCAGAAACGCCCGCCCCCTGTTTTCTTTTTGGGTAGACTGGGGACGGCGGCATCATAAGGCATGATTCCACTTACATTGCATGATGGACGGATATGGATATGCGCAAGAAGCAAAAAGTGTTACTGTACACTAAATGTGCCAAAATCGAATACCAGGCAATGATATTGGTGTTCCCAGCCATCAGCGTTCTTTTGCATTTCCACGAGCAAGTCCACAGTCATAAAATCGCTGTAGTTGAGTCATGATGAACATTCCCAGTCCGAGATCTGAAAAGTCCAACTCATCAAAGCAACCATAAGAGAGCCTCATCTAGCCGACCTACATAGCAAGTATCGACCTTGGTCCCTTGTAACCCCGACGTCAAAAAAACCCCCAATGCCATCATAATCATCACACATGCCGTTTCACTTGTTCATCCTCTCCTCTGCCACCTCAGCAGCCAGATATCCCATGACAGCTCGTTCCTGCAGCCTGGTGTCCTTCTCCGGCGCATCCTCCCTCCTGGCAACATGCCCAAACAGACACTCCCATAAATCACTTCTCTCAACGTTCTCGCCCGCACTCTTGTCTTTACTCATGAGGCGAGACAGGGCCGCCTGCTCAAGTTCCAGCGTGTTGGCGGCTTCGATGCTCGCGTCGAGCAGCTCCGGCGTTGACTCCTTCGACTTGCCCTTGTCGGCACGGCCCATGTGTTCCATGCGCCGCTGCACAGAAAGGTTGTAGACAGACTCCTCGACCGTGCCGGAGACGAGGTACAGCCAGACGGTTGTCTCGTGCTCTTGGCCGATACGATCGACACGTGCGATAGCCTGGAGCTCGAGCGCCGTATTGAGGAGCGGCTCGCAAAGGAAGACGTGACTTGCGTTGACAAGGTTGAGGCCGCTCGAGTGCGCGCGGGCGTGCAAGAGGAAGCACTGGACAGAGGCGTCTTCCTTGAACCTGGTGATGCCGTTGGGGTCATCGATGGATGCAAAGCCGATCCTGAATCGCGAGAATGCGTTGCGAAGTATTCCCAGGAATCCTCGGTATTGAGAAAAGACAATTGACTTTGCTCCGGGATCTGATTCCCGCAACCAGAGCAAATGCTTGACCAGTGTATCAACCTTGGTTGTGAACGAGGGCCCGTCGAGCTCAATGTTCTGAATCTCGGCCAGTTTGTCGGAATTAAACTCGGAATAAATCATCGTCATCTTGGCCGGCGAGTTACGCTTCTGTTGAGGACTATCCTCCACGTCGTTCTGGTCCTGCTCTGGGTTGTCGCTGTGCACCTTGAGCTGCTGAGGGTTGATGGTGATGTCGTGGAGATTAGACGACTTGAGCTTCTTCTTGCATACAGGGCAGTTGTGGTGAGCTTTGAACCATAGCATCATGCACTCTTTGCAGAACTGATGTCCGCACACTGTGAGGACACCAACCGTGAAGGGTGTTTGGCAAATGACACACATGCGCGGTTCATTGGATTTGTTTCCCGCTTCCTTGAGATTGAGGACTGGAGGGTATTAGTAGCACGATGAGCAACGAAGAGCAGACGAACTTACGGTATCTGTGTTTGGCTTCAGCCGAGGACAATTTCTTACGCAGGTTCTCCCCTGTCTCCTTCATTTTGTGCCTGACCGCTTCTGTATTGGGCCCTTCGTATGGCAGTACACTGTCTGAGACTGCCTGCAGTTGACGGTAGTACTCTAAACGGAGGTTCATTGTAGTCTTGAAGTTCTCAACTTCAGCTTCGAGGGCAATAGTTGCCTTGTTCTGCCTGTTCAGAAGCAATTGGGTTGCTTTGAGTTGTCCGTCGGCGATTTCACCTTCTAGGACGCTCCGGCTGGTGTCCTTTGCCAGCCTCGAGGTCAGCGCTCGGAACTCGCTGATAGCCTTCCGCATTGAAATCGACCTCGGCTTGATTTGTTCCCGGATAGCCATCAACTCAATCAGCTTCTGGGGAGCAGGTCCTTCGTCGTTGTGTGCCAGCCTTAGGGATGTTTCTGCCTCGTGCTTGATAAGCTCATTCGTCTGTCCAGTCAATGCGTCCTGACGGTCTGCGATGACCGCTCGCAGAGTCTGAACATAAACCATCAGTTCATCCTGGATCCTGGCCGACTCCCCAAGTTCCTCGCCGGTTGTTTCAACATCATCTTCCTCGTCCACCAGAGGTTTGAGGAGAAGTCCAATGAGGCACTCCCTCCACTCGTCGATCACGTTGGCTTGATTGTTCAACTCGCCGTACAGCGCCTCAAGATCGTCAATGATACGACCGCTTTCGATGCCTCGTTCATCCCCGACCACAAGTTCCGGGAGTTCAGTAAAAGATTGTTCGGATGCCTTCTGCACTATCTTCTTCATCAATCGGGTCGCTTTGCGATGAGATTCACGCAAGATCTCTCTTCGAATAACTTTTGCCTCCTCGTATCCCTTGTCCTCGAGCTTTTTAAGGCGGTGGAACTCCTCGGAATCAGGCTCAGTCATTTCTGGGTGGTCACGTATCTGGAAATACGCATTGGCGCAAAAGAAGACAGCCTTGTGCTCCATCTCTAGCGCACCACGAAGTCGTCGTCGACTTTCGCCCAGCTGGCCCCTGCTTTCAGCCTCTATCTCGTCTTCAGATTCTATATCGAGATCGTTGGTGCCGCCGTGTTTGTGATTTCCACCTACTTCGCGGTCCACTAGGGCTTCGAACTCTGCTCGAGCGTCGGACACGAGCTTCCGTGCTTCTTCTCTAACATGTGTCCAGATTTCCAAGGCCTCCCGTACCCGTGGGCTATTCTCGTACAACTGACCCCGAGTCAATTTGCTTGCGAGGTAGGCTCTCTCATCGGCTCGAATGGTGCTTTCGCTTTGTTCAAGCATAGCATCCAAAACCTCTTCAACGGTCCTCATCGGTCGATTCTTGTTGTGGCCAACTGTCCGGCGATTGTAGCCTGCAACTTCAGGATGCAGCGCAGTTTGCCTTAGCCGGTTCAACCAGGTTCTCATAGACTCTTCATGTTCATCAGGCTGCCAGTCGTCCACAAGTGGCGCACCATCAAGACTGAGCTCACACTCTTCTACCATTTCGCGGTAAAGGGATTGATAGTGCTGCTCCTCGACGGCAGTAAATGGCATGCTTATCACGAAGCGTTTCTGAGACGGCAATACCAACTCGTCTCGGACCATCGATTTTGTGTGGCGGAGTGCGACGCTATTGAAGAGGCGCTGGAAGATCGGTTTATGGTTGCGGATCAGAGCTTGCCAAATCTGAGTGGCAGAGCAAAAGGGCTCATATCGTAGGAAGAGCAGTAATCCAAAAAGGTCCTTTACGTCGTCTTTGACTGGAGTTCCGGTGATTCCCCAAGCATTGACTCGAGGGATCACCCGAGCCACGGTTGCCGCTTGACTGTAGCCATTTTCGATCATCTGCGCTTCATCCAGACATACTCTCCACCATGATAGCTGCACTAGTGGTGACTTGGCACGAGGGTAAACTCGCTCATGTCGCCGCGAGCGCTCTGGAGGTGTGATCGCAAAATGAAGCTCGGCAGATAAGATCGAATACGTGGTGATAATGATGTCGTGACCGGCAAGCTCATTGACTACCTGTTCCTCATCGTTGTCAGACATCTTTTTTCGACCTTGATAGAATATGACACTCAATCCAGGCGCATGGCGAGCAATTTCAGATATCCACTGAGCCCTCAGGGACTCAGGCGTCACGATCAACGTGGCACCTGTCGGTGTCAACTTCGCCTGGGCCTCAAAGTCTGTCAATACCAGGGGGCTCGGCCTCGGGTGGAGTAGAACTAGGCCAAGGATCTCTAGGGTCTTTCCTAAACCCATCTCCTCTGCTAAGATGCCACCTTTGACGAAGGTTTCCGCATGTCGAAACGATGAGACATCCCTTGTGGCGACATGAAACAGGTCGCTCAAGTAGTAATCCTGTCCAGTTACATCCACTATTTTTCTGAAAGCATTCAATCCAGACTCTTCTTCGTTTGTCACATAAGGCACGATGCTCTTGTCAACTTCTGACCATTGCACGCCTTCTCGCCTCAATAACCACTGCAACGTTCTCCTCTGATACGGGAACAAGGTCGCCTCAAGAGCAGCAATTTCAATGGTTTCGGGTTCTTTATCGTCTTTCGAAGGAACAAAAGCTGCGTCATAGAAGTCCATAGGAGACCATGTCGAGTATTGGTCCGAGGGATTGACTAAGTCAGAACCGGGTAGCAAAGAGTCGACGAATGGTTGACTCTGGTTGCGCTCAACCTTTGATCTAAATTTATGGAATGGCGACGTCATTTCGTTCCAATGGAACTCAAAGCGGAGCGATATTACCACATTCCTCCCCTGCCTTTCGAGTGTCATATCGACTACTGACCATAATGCGCTCGGACGAGGCTGCCGCCATGTATCACCAGCAGCTGATATGAAAGCCTTTGACTCGTCACCTAAGTCTCGGGGCCTTAACGAGATACAAGAGGAGAATGGAGTTGATGGATAGTTTGGTCGAGACCGGATTCGAATGCGATTGTGGTCTAAGCCAAAGGCAGCATATTGACCAATGTCTCGGCGATTAACCGCGTAATCTATTGGCGCAACATCTGCACACTGACGGGTAATCGACACTTCGGCCTTCGCGATGGGGATCGAGGGCCAAACAGGGGGGGTATTCGTCTTGCGCCGTTTGGGAGGTGGCTCGTTCAACGACAAGGCTTGGTCCAGATTATCGATTTGTTCGGAAGATGGAATATCGCAAAGGCTATCAATGAGTCGCGATGGCATCATGTCTAAGAAGAATCAGAATAAGCGATAAGGGGTAGATGTGTGGTTGAGCCAACCAACCATCAAGTCCTACATCCAAGTAGTCCGGCCGCCTTCTGCGCCGGGCTATTTGCTTCGTTCGGGCCATGATCAGTGTCTTGTATCACTCAGCAAATAGCATCGGTGATCTTTGGGTTCCAAAGCCCGCCAGCGCGGTGCTTCGAGATGATATAGATGGCACGGAAACAGGGTGGTGACGATGTAGGAGGGAGGAATGCATGTCGAGGAGGGTAGTCCTCGAGGTGGGATGTCAGCCTGGCGTGGCTTATCAGTGGATCTCCAATGGGCAAGCTCCGATAAGATGCAACGCATGGGAAGTGGGGCTGAGCTGACCAACAGCCTCGCTTACATAACATGGACCCATTGTCAAATTTCGAGATCAATGTTTGTCGCCGGCTTGGACTTTCGCGAAGCTCGAAGACGACTCCGAGGTAGAGGCGGAACTCGTTGCCATTCGACCCATTGAACAATGTGAGTAGTGTCTATCACATTAGCTCGTTTTTTTTTCAATTATCAGCGACTAACTTCCTGTGCCTAGCAAAATGAAGGGCGAACGGCTCCGGTCGACCTTCGGCCTGCTTCTGCAGAGCGGTAGCGCCTTCTCGCGGACAGGTCAGCTCCGACAACTCCACAAGACGAGGCCTGCGCCACCGATCCCCACGACTCGACCCTTCGTCCCGGATGTACCGACCTTCCTGACCCTGATCGGACGTGGTCTCAACAAGTACGCCAACAAGTTCCCATCGTGGGACGCCCTCTTCTCCCTCACCTCGGTGCAAATGAAGGAGCTGGGCATCGAGCCTCCCCGAAACCGCCGATACCTTTTGCATTGGATGCAGCGATACCGAAAGGGTGCTCTGGGCCCTGGTGGAGACTTCAAGTACGTCAAGAACGGCGAGGCAATTCTGAAGGTTGCGACGCCGCCCCCTTCAAGCCTCAGCGACGCGAAATGGGTTGTCAACGTGCCTCATGAGGGTGTGGCTGCTGAGGGCGAGGCTGCTGAGAGTGCCGCGGATGAGGCCGCTTCAAAGCTGATACGGCCAAATGGATACCGGGTGCTGGGTCTCAAATCGATCGCAGGCCCTTATGCCACGCCACTCCCGGG
Source organism: Fusarium buxicola (assembly GCA_014899095.1). NCBI lineage: Eukaryota > Fungi > Ascomycota > Sordariomycetes > Hypocreales > Nectriaceae > Fusarium > Fusarium buxicola. The sequence goes on from JAAVUK010000519.1 coordinate 7,200, forward strand.
TCTCTCAGGTGCTGTCGTCAAGGTCACGGAGGGGATGTGGGAGCATCGCCAGGGTCGCAAGATTGACGGTGGTGAACGCAGAAGGGCTGAGGTCCGATTCAAGAAGAGGTCTGCGGAGCGCAGAGCTGAGCGTGAGGCCGAGATTATGGCGAACCTGTAACAGTCATGCAAGGAGCGAAGATACGACGTGTACATTTACCACTGTAGTTTTAGCAGATTCAACTTGGGCTCAAGAACCAGTTTGGGCAAAAGCATATTTAGCACAAGGTGCTTGTACTTTACGATCCTGTTACTGCAATGAGGAATACCTGACAATGGCCATATAAACTCTTCGTAGGGCACGACAGCCGTAGCACAGCCTTGATCCATTACCAGACTTGAACTAATTCCAGGGGCGGTTCTCCGAGAACACCATTGCTAGTCCGGTGGATATATCATCATATCATGGCGGCCCATTTTCCCAAAACGGCTGACAGAACCAGCACTTGTATGCTTGGTGAGAAAATACCCCAGACCCTTGGCAAGCGAGTGGCGAGAAAAAGACAAATGCTTCTTCGATTATCCCTTGCTTCTTCTGAAGCTTATTTCAACGTCACTTGGGGTCCTTTTGTCGGCAAAACTGGCGGGGCAGAGCCGCATCCCACTGTTTGTAAGTGATGACGAAGACAACAGGGTGTGCGTGTTAACGGTGTGGCAACGGGAATACCCGCCCGTGTTTTGGGCCATGGAAATCAATCAATTGTGGCATGATGTTGTAGGGCTGAGAAGGAGAAACTATAACGATGCATAGGTATATGGATCGAGATCTCCTTGAGGCTTACATTCACTTGAATGTGTTCCCCTAAATGTTGTGGTTGGAATGGATGTTTGGAATCACCTGCACTGTCACGTCTGCTAGAGAAAGTCGAGCCCGTAGAAAGCGTTCTGGGTTCTTAATAAAAATATTTGTGAGCCAGTTCGTCATTATCATTGCAGAGATCATCGTAATAATATTAACCTCCTTGAGGACATACCGATGGAGGAATGCTGAATAGTGTCAATCCATCCAAAGCCCATACTCAACCTTGGCACAGGCCCAATGCCATGTATGATGTACAGCCTACCCAGGTACTCAATTGAGATTAAACAACGAGCACTCATGACGGTTCGCATTTCCGCGCAGACACTCTTTGATTGAATAGGTAAGATAAGTTGGGGTCTATTGGATCCCGACTTAACTCACACCGTACAGTGCAGTCAGTAGCAACATCACGCTGTGGCGACGGCACGTTTCTATCGTGCCTTGGCTTTCAACGCCACAAAACCTTTCCTGTCGAGCCATGGTTACAGGAGCCGAGCTGCTGTGGGGTGCGGAATGTTGTATCCGGGGAACATCTGGACAACGGACCATGGATCATGCATCTTCAACCAGGCCAGAGCTCCAAGGCCAAGAACTAAATGACGCCCTGCCTAGGAGCTGATTGTACAGTCTCCAATGTCCACCAACCCCCGCAGAGCTACCCCTGCTGTACATCCTGCACCTGACGGAACAAGCATGCTGTGCGAATCATTCCACCAAGCTCCTTGCCTTTGTTATCGGTAATCTCATGCCAAGCTCTTGTTCATGCCCCACATCGATGGGACCTCAACGTGATGTGATGCTCATGGGGATACATCGTCTAAAAAACCCAACGTCGTAGACCTCGTGGAAGGGAAGATGCAATTTCCCTGGCAATGCCGAGTCCAAGGGGAACTATCCGTATTTTCATCCACCTTCGCATTCGACATCTCCGGGGGCTGAACCGAAATACCCTTCGCTCCATAGATCCCCTGTTCGTGGTGCTGGGTACCGTACCCCGTACACCATATCCCTTCATTTATGTTGCTCAACAGCATGTGCCGAGGCAGGATTGTAAAGCTCTGCATCTCGGCGGGACTCTTTTAAGACCTCAGAGCTTAGGTCCAAGATAGCAGGTGGAAACAAGCTCGATGCAGTAAAGCTCTCGTTAGCGTTCTTCTCCAAAGATGCGGTGTCTTTTAGTGAGATGGCACATGCAGCTCACTCAACGCCACGTCCTCGACCTGTGTGGTGTTCAGAAATAGAAACCGCCATCTCAGCCATCTTCGGCCGTCATCTCAACGTGGCTTTGAAGAAGCGTAACTATGGGCTCCTTGTTACATCGATTGTCCTCCAGCACATCCGCATCGTCGCACAAGTTGTCTCTTCCATTGTCACATATATCGATAGATAAATCCTTGGATGCAACGATGCGGCTGCTGGATAAGCTGCCTCGCCAGCCCGCCAAGTTGTCCGTGCAACTTCCTATTCATGGGCTCAAAGAAACCCTGTACGGCTGATCAGAAGCGTGCAGCACGGCCCCAGCCATAGTCTCCATCATTAAACGCAGAGGAAACCCCCTCTTTCTCTCCAAGTCATTTCATCTCCTGTGAGACGCAGACAGATAGATCGGGGACATCTGCTACACACCGAGAGGGGGGGAAATGCAAGACAGACAGGCGACTTACATGCCTTAGCTCAACGAGTATTTTAAGAAACAGGGCGGCGAGACACGTAGTTGGTTGATGGGGGATGAGGCGTCATGGATGGCCCAACTCGACGGCTTAGAGTTCCTGCCATGGCTTCTAGGTCAAGGAACCTTTGTTGTGCTGATTCCTCCAGGTGGAAAGGCAAAAGAAAGTAATTGTGACGAGCTGAAAGAGAGAGGATGCGATGTTTCAATGCAAAATATGCGTACGTCTGCAATACGCAGAATACGGCTACCTACTGATTTATGGGGGGCAGGAGGCAGGAGGGCCGCCTGGCACGATGTGACATTCAGGAGTTGCCTAAATTTGGCATCAATTTGTTCCGTTGCGTTGCAGCCAATGGAAGACATGGTCGAGTGAGGTTGTATCGATTGAGGGTGACGATGTCGATCACAGGTCAACCAGGCAAAGACAACTCTGGACAACTGAGGCCAGCCGACCTCCCGTTACTGTCTTGTACCTGAGCACGATTGATTACCCACACCGATAATCCGAAAATTCCCTGGATGCGGATGTGTCAGATGGCCATGCCCTCCAAGTTCAGGTCACGCCCTGTGGAAGACAGACGTAGCGTGAGGCCTTTATTGTGGTTATGACTCTTTCGAGGGCAGAAGAGTGGTTTTAACCTTGTTTCGTCCCTCACACCGACAGGATGGGTCAGTGTGGTGCAATGACCCTCCAGTATCCCGTTGCTATCCTCCCCGACAATTTTGCTCCTCTCGAGCCCATTGAAGAACACTGGCTGATACTGGGTAACTGCCAAGACTGCTCATTGCTGTTTGTATAACGTCCGGCATAAAAATACTGTAGGGCTGATGCCACAGAATGGGATAAGGGGTGTGTGTGTGTTTCGCTTCATAACCTTGCGCCTCCCAGGATTTTGCCCAATCTGGCATGTGGGTTCTCTCCTGTCCCTTTGGCATCAGCCATGTGCGGTTGATGCTCATTGCCGTGCAGTTCACTCTTCTCGTCCATTGCGATCTGGCATCTGCCTGCTCCGTAGATGCTGTGAATCGAACCCGCCCGATGTTTGGTCGGGTCCGAAGACATGTGCAAGCCTCAAGGCAACCATCTGAGCAAAGTCAATTCGTAAGAATACCGTTCCAGGATCCTCCTGGCAGATTACACGACTGCGAGACTGTGGCTGTCAAGTACGTAGTAACCTATAACGCTCAAGCATAACGGTATCATCTCTAACGGGTATGTCGTGTCGGTTCACGACACGGCATAGTGTGGATGGATAGCAAGCAAAACAGATGGCCTCGATGTCGATCAACTAGAGTGAGTCTCACGCCAACCAAGTGCCTGGGCCCATTCCTAAAAATCCCAGCAGAAGTGACTCTCCCCTGGCTGGGTATTGGGCCCCTGTCTTCTTCTCAGGCACGCGCGATCCGGGGCCGCCCAGCCGCAGGGCTCTTGGAATTGGCTCGGATCAGTTGCATGGTAACAGGGATTGGTAAAAGCGTGAAAGAAGAAATCGGTTGCAATTGATGAAGCCGTGAAAGACCGTGACACTACTACACAGTTTCCCACGCCAGGGCCAGTTACTGAGTGGCGCCCAGGGTATGTGAGAGAGGCGTCACTGTGTTGCGCAACATCTGTACAACAGAGCTATGGTACAGTATGTGAGCTTTTAGATCACAATGGCCTTGTTAGAGAAGAAGTAAGAGCAATAAAAACTCCGCCAGCCTAAAATAGCTCCGCTTCTTTCTTCTTTCTCCTTGGCCAGGCTCTCGTCGTTTTTCGTCGTATATCTCGCTTTCGGCGCATCACACCCTTTACTGTACTGTACTTGGGCGGGTGGCTTGGCACGGCGCGGCCTTAGTGCCAGTTTCTTGTCTTTAGCTGCTGTCTCCTATTGACTCTTTTCCTAAGAGAATGCTTCCCAAAGGTTATGGCATGTCGCCTGCGCACGACGCGACGACTGTGACGCCGCCTCATTGCCGGGGATCTCGCGGGTTGACCGGGGGCCCTGTAGAGGAGACGCGTGCAAGAGGTACATGGCTTGATCATTTCAACGGCGTTTAATGCACTCCCGCGTGTAGACAAAGCCAAGTGGTCTTTCTGAGATTTGAATCAAGGTAGTGAGCCTGTGACGTCGACCCTTGACGTGGGCACATACGTAGCTCGCGTCCCTCTCATGACTGTACCTTGGGCTAAATTACATGCAACTCGGACATGGCGACAGGCCAAGGTTTCTCAAAGATGACTCTTCCGGTGTCACGGGACGGGCAATTACTCAGATGCTGCTCGCATGTGTTGACGGTTCGTTGGCGTTGGCGTTGGCGTCGGCCTCTGCGTCTTCGGACTCGGACTCGGGATAACTCGAAAGACCAAAGCCACGATGATGTGGGCTTAAGCTTCCTTTTCGTCTTCCGCTCTCAGTCATCCGTAGTGTCCCGGTTCATAACGCCCATTCCCTTCCCCATTTCATGTCCCGGCCGGCGCAACAGGCGGGTGGCGAGCGGAGTTGACGGCCGACGGTTGCCCACCCCCGCTCCCGCTTTCACGGACACGCCCTGAATAGACACCCCATCAATCAAATCCCAACTTCGAGTCTCATTTCGCAGTTCGTCTATGTATGGCACACACACCCCCTTCACGACCCCGGCCCAGGGCTGAAGGAGAGGAGGGTCCTAACCCCCGTCGTCCATGAGGCAAAGGGGAACAGAGCAAACACTCGGGGAGGGGCGTAGAAAAATAGGTATGTATAGAGTCACCTCCAATTAGAAACCCCAAGCTCTCAGTCTCTGTTCTCCATTCTCAACTCTTGACTTTGCTACTCTGTGCAATCGCAATCATGTCTTGAGCTTCATGTCTTGAGCTTCTTGTCTCGTGCCCTCTGCGTCACCCATCGGAATCTCCCTACGTCAAAGGTCTGCCCTACCCGGGCCCGCCGTCAACCCTACCCTCCATTATACCCATTCCCAGGGCGAGCCCCCCGGTCCCGGCCGACTCACTCGGAGCCTCGTGGCATATCCACTGCCGCATGGCTGTCGACATCTGGGTCTGTCAGGTACTACCCTACCCACGATGACACAGGGTGGACTCCCGTCTTCTGGGACTCTTGGTACGTACTCAAATCTTAACTCTGCTTTATTAGGTAGGTAGCTTGCCTTACATGTATGTGCACTTGTCCGCCGTTGTCAAGCCCCCTTGTTGAAGTCTTGTTCATAATCAAGTATATCCAAGTCCAACTTGCAGCGACTGTAACTTGTCTGCCTGACTATTATCAATCCTTTGGGTTCAAATATCAGGACGCGGTCCACTCGACTTGAATGAACACATTGGACTTTATCTTGACTTTACCTTGGATCCAACCACTTACATGGGATAACAGATTCTAATCTCATGTGAAAGACTGTCAACTTGTATGCCGCTTCTGTCTTTTTCTATCTGTCTCGACAACACCAAGCCCAACCCTTGTAGGGCATTTCGTGCATGATCTTCTGTGGGTAGATGTCCTCACCGAAACAATCGCCATCCGAACTACAACCACCAGAAATTCGAATCCAAAGTGCCTCTCCGGAGTTTACAAGCCAACAAGCACAGCAAAACCGCCAAAAAAGCGAGCAGGAACCTGATACTGCTGCAACACTTACACCGCCGCGTCGAACTAGATCACTTCCCTGTGGAACACCCCGCCAGGAGCACCACATGCATAGGAGAAAGCGGTCCTCCACTACGGCACATCTCCAAACCCCTGAATTAGACCCCGATAACAACACAATGACTGGAAGCTCGAGACATAGCTCCTGCATATCCCGTAAGGGAAGCTCTTCTTCTTCATCATCGAAAAAGTCAAAGTCAAGTCCCAAGGATGATCTCGACTGGTCAGACGTAACAGATCCCGAGGAGAGGCGAAGAATCCAGAACCGCATCGCTCAACGCAAGTTCCGTAAGTCACCAGGACTCAACCAGCTTTCTTTGAGCGTGGCTAACGAATTTCTACAGGAGAAAAGGCTCGAGAAAACAAGGAGAAAGCAGAGCGAGATTCTCGGAATCAAGAGTATGCGGGAAACTGTTACCGCATTCCAACAGCTGGTGACTTCAGCACCGAGACAGAGCTCTCAGGACTCCCCTGGGGCAGTGTCAACATTGCGCACTTTGTGACGCGGGGTCAGGAGGCACAGAGTCGGCGGAGTAGCCGACGAGGAACGTATAGCGGCGACGATGGCTTCGCGACAGCGACGTACGGGGCTTCACCGTCCTACGGAGCTCAATGGGCGCAGCCGACAAGCTATGGTGGAAGCAGTGGCGGGGACGACATGTATTACGACGATGCCTACCTGTACGACCTAAGTCTTGGGCAATGATTCACGGCAAGGCGATGTGTAAGTTTATTCCAACCTCTCTCAGCCACATCCAAGATCCATGAGCTGACAACAGAGGCAATTTTTTTCCCTTCTAGTATCTGGCGCATGGAGAAGGATGACTGAAAGGGCGTATCACGATTATTACACTGTACATGCATCACACGCCTCGGTCGAAATGCAATACCCCGCTCACTCACAATGAAAGTTGGTGTTTTAGATTCTATTCTGGGAGACGGCTGAGAATTAAGACAATATGATTTGTTTTCCACCGGAGCTAAGCATGGGGAAAAGGTACTGGACCCAGGGAAATCTTCCTCTCTCTTCTATTCATAGACCATACCTACTTTACTCCTCTGCTTTTATAGGTTGGCGTTAGAGATGGCAGGAATACCAAGGTCAAATTCCACACCGATACACGGACAAGACGAAAATGTGTATCCCCTTCTGCATTCCAGATACGTCACCGAATAAATAAAAGAACCCAAAACGGTACCGAGCGAGCCCTGGTTTGATTCCATGATTCTTCTAGTCCCTTCATAGCAGCATTGCTGACCCTCAACGGCAGACGACGGTGCAAGTGAAGCTGATGGGACCTTGGTAGGCAAGACAAACGCATAGACGACCACCAAGGTCGTCACCACCTAATATTTACTGGGGTGCCTAACGGTTCACCACACATGCTTGAAGATAGATCTCATAAGGCTAGGGCTGGCTAATTCGTAGACTCGTGAAGCAATAATGAGACCTCATGTTATGTAGTTAGGTTGATGAAGACACTTCAGCACCCTACCTTGATCGTACACTACGTAGGATACGCACGTAGGTGCGTACCTACGTGGGACTGCTCCAAGATCTCGAGTAGCCATGCAATACTGCGGAAGTAAGCCAATTCAGCATGTACCGGCCACTAATATTACATCTGGGCTCCCGACTTCCGCGCAAGGCAGACTACCTACTGGACTTAACCTAGACTCGGCGGCATGAACCCACCGGGTTGCGCGTGTCGTTACTCAGGTACTCAGGTACTCAGGTACCTAGACCAGACTTAGGTACACAAGAAGTCGCTCCAAAATGGAAGGTGGAGCTGTAGATATCAGAAAGATATTGCTGCTGTTGGATCTCGGAGTTACCGAGAATCACTTCACTGACTTCCGTCATTTGCGCGTATAGACGTCACAGTAAACGAGACGAGCAAGCGTCAGAATCAACATGATAGGCGTTGGCTGGCTTACATTGATCCAATGGCTCTGCCCAGTTTATGCAAGTAGAAGCTGAGCTGTAGAAGATGTACTGTAACACCAAGTACCTTTGCAAAGACTTTTCTTTCAATCGTTACTTGATAAAGTTCTATTGTGGTCTCTTGATCGGACAAGGTGTTGGAGTGTAAACCGCGGAAAGCCTGGGCTGAAGGCGGAGAAGCCCCGCGACTGCCTAAATAGGCAACATCAATCAGCCTCTGACAAACGCCCAAGCTCCACCAAGGCACAGAACGCCCCTGCTTGCAGGCCGCTCCTGCCCCCACACCCAGCACCAAAGCTCACACCCCTGCTTCCCCATTCACCGCCCGGCAGAAAAAGTAGCGATTCTCTCCTCTCCCCTCCACCAACGTAACAACCTATGAAGCTATCACCAACTCTTCATCGTGCTACTCATCATCCTGACGCTCCTCAAAGTCTGTCCTTGATCTTTCAGATCTCCAATCTGTCTTCTCTCGACGGGACCAGCACTATGTCATCGTCCACGTCCCCCGGTCTTTCGCTGAAAACTGACCAGCCGAAATCACAGAAAGGTGAGGTGGTTCGCGGAGCAAAGTCACCCCCTGTCCTTCCCTGTCTTATATGTTTATTTCACCTCTTTGCTACTTGGCAATGCATACGATACCCGTCTAACATTTGCGCCGTGCGGCCGTCATGTTGCAGATACGACCAATAAACGCAAGCGTGACAAGATCCAGTCCAAGGCAGAGGAGCGCAAGAAGAAGCGCAGTGCCAAGGCAGAGAAGCGCGCCCGCCAAGCGGCAGCCAATGCCGAGGGCAAGGTGACCAAGGAGGGTAAGGCCGGATCCAAAGATCTTCCGAAGCGGCCCGTCCAGGAGGAGAAGAGGAAGCAGCGGCTCAAGGCTCGCGCGGCAAAGCTTGAAGAGAAGGCCCACAAGCTTCTGGCTGAGGCCAAGAAGGCCGCTGCACAATACCAAGCGCTCGTCGACGCTGAGGTGAGTAGAGCCATTGAGGGCTGTCGCTGACACTTATCGATCTGACCTTGCACCACAGAAGAACGCGGCCCAATCCAGTTCCAAGCTTGAATCTGACGATGACGATACTTCTTCTGTCTCCTCCGACTCCAATTCGTCAGAGGCTGCCTCTGACAGCTCCCCCAAGAGCGAGGGCGGTGTTCCTGTATCAAAGCAACCTATCGATGTGCCGGCAGATGTCCCTGCCGATGAGATCGTGATGAAGCATCGTCGATTGAGCAACGCAGCTTCTGAACGAAGCCATGTTTCCCACGTTGAGACCCCCACAGAGCCAGAGTCAAAGGAGTCCAAAAAGGAGAAGAAGGAAAAGAAGGTGAAGGTGGCCGAGCCTGTTGAGGCGTCAGAGGAGGATGAAACTTCCGAGTCTGAGCCTGAGGTCGAGGAACCCAAAGTCACGGACAAGAAGGCCGAGAAGAAGCGAAAGCGAGCGAACGACGAGCCCTCGACCAAGAAGGAGAAGAAGGGCAAGGGCAAGAAGGGAAAGGAGCCAGCAGCGTCCGCCGCCGAGGCTGAGAAGTGGCACGTCGACGAGATCCAAGGCGGTACTGCTCGACAGGCCAAGTTTCTCCGGCTTTTGGGAGGTAAGAAGGCGGGTGCCGCTGATGGCGCGCCGGTCACCTCGCAAATGTCCACGGGCAAGTCTGAGTCGACCAAGGCCGAAGCCGAGATCCAGAGGCAGTTTGAGGCTGGCATGAAGATGAAGAACGAGGGCGGTAGCAAGCGTCGCGGCCTGGGTGCGTAGTTTGGCACCGCCACCGACTCGGGCTTGTTTCGGAGCTTGAGACTTAGTTTTGTTGTAGAGTTGGTTTCTCACGGTTCATGGTAAGGCGTCAGGTAGACAAAAAGCAAAGAAACCTGTTAATTTTTGTTCATCGAACTGATGTTCGAAAGAAATCGATTATATTGAATCCATTTTGCGCCGATTCTCCTCGAGTTCCATATGATATCAAGACGGCTCCTCAGTCAGCGATCAAATACAGTGTATGCCTTCCCCCTTTCCAGCCCGTCAAGGCACTGGCCCTCGGGTGCGCGCAGGCAGTGGCATATTCCCATGGACTCCGCTCTGTGCCAAGACGGCCTGCCTCTCCGGCTTCGAACTGTTGCACCACTAGGGAGTGATGCTTGGGTATTCGTGTGTTTGGATGATTGGTTGTAGTACAGATAGGTCGAGCGATTCGCGCTTAGCCGAAGAACCGGGAGATGGCCTCGAAGACGAGTCCGCCGAGGATGATGAAGGCGAGGACGGCTAGAAATCAAACGTTAGCCTAATCAAGGTGCCTTTGGGAGAGGGAATAGGTATAGCTTGCGACGTACCAACCCAGAAGAGCGAGATGGGCGACTTGGGAGCCTCCTTGACGCGCTTCTTGACCTGCCCCTCGGGCTTGCCCATCTTGGCCTCATTCTCCTTTGCAAACTTGGCGTTGCGGCGCCGCTGCTCGGGGGTTTGCGCCTAGCAGTGCATCATGTCAGCCTCCATGATGGGATCGACGCTCCAGGGTCCTTCTAGCTCGATGCGATGCCCAGGCAATACGTACCATTGTGTTTAAATGCGGGGGGGATGTAAAGAAGAAGAGGTTCAAGTTTGTTAAAAGAGTATAGACAAAAGAGAATGAAGGGGCCCTGAGAGGTAGAAGTGCTGATTGCTCCGGGGTTCTTTGCCTTCAAGTAGGGATCGTCGAGGGGACAGATTTCACAGGCTTTAAAGCAAAGGTAAAGTACCTTGCCTAAATTTACCCCCTTCGGGACATGTGTTCCTTTCCCCTTAAGCTCTAGGTACCTTAATCTCTCCCGTCCGCACCGGCCCCACCCCCACCGAAGCCTGCGAACAGCCACGGCTGTTTTGATGTGGCTAGTGCTTGGCCAAGCTTATCGATTATCAGGCCCATTCTGTCGCGAGGAGCTGATTTTGACAACGACGGCAACCATGACGTCCACGGCAATCATGAGGCTACGGCCTGCGATGGTAACCAGGAGCGTGAATATGCGACGGGCGACGGTGGCCAGGAGGAGCTTTGCGAGCAAGACGACGCAGCCGAGCATAACGGTACAAAATCCAACCCGGCAGCCCTCGACCTCACCTCGCGCGAACCCTTTACGATATGCTATACTAGGTATACAATTAGGACAAGCTTGCTGACTACCCACGGTGCTCTGCAGACACAATTCTACCGCAATTTTACACGGCCGATCGCAAAGACCTTGCTCCTCGCCGTATTTACGTACCAGCTCGCCTACTGGACGTGGGTGAAGCTCGAGACGGACGAGGTTCGCGCCGAGAGAGATGGTAGGTTACATCCCGACAGCTAGGCTCTGGAAAATGCAATGGGAAGCATGGGTAATTGATGCGTTTGGTATTCTAGCAACGATTGCTCAGCTTGAGGCGACGGTGAAGGAGTACGATGCTGCGACCAAGGGCAACGAGGAGAAGAAAGCATAGGAAGTACAATGCCGACTGGGTAGATGATGACAGTGGGCGATTGGGTGTGATGAATGCTCTCTGTATCATATAGATGGGACGGATTAAAGGGCAAGAAACGAGTGCATAACAATGTCATGATACTATTTGTGTTCACAAATATAAGGAGCCCTCTTCCAGTTGTTGGATATACTTTAATCTACCAAGTCCTCTCAAACGGAAACAGCATTCAAAAACACAATACAGTAGATTACATGTGGCGACGGGCAAAATTGTCTTCAGACTATCCCACAGGCGACAACAATGACCACGGCCGGTCGAGTGTTTCTTCTATCAAGTTTCAGGTCCAATGAATAATCAAATCTTTCGATGCAGCCAATCTTCAAGGTCCATCTTCCTCCAACGCCAGATATGACAAAACGCCAGATATGAATCAACATGTATTCCTTATGATCCCAGCCAAATCATCAATGGCACTGCGCTCAGCAACAACGTGCCAGGAAGGACAACTCCCGCCGCATTAATCTTTGTCCGTGCCTCACCAGGATAATTACACGTCACAGCCTTGTTGTCCTTATCACGCTGGCCGTAGCTCACTTCGAAGCTTGCGAAACCGGGCTGCGGACAGGTGAATTTGATCGCAGCGGGACACGACTGGACAACATCATAGCAGATATCTTCACAAGGCAGGATCTCCTTGTACGGGCCTGGCTTAATGGTCTTGTCGATAAAGGCGTTGCGCGAGGCGTTGTTGAACGGCAGGAGTATCAGGTCCTTTCGCCAATCGTCAGAGAGCCTCGTCCCGTTGGGGAAAGCCTGGAAGGCGTTGCGAATGACGCTCTTGTTGTTACCGCCCATCACGTCCTCGCAGCGTGGGATGCTGACCGTGCAGAGCCAACGCTTGTAGGCTTCGCGACATTGGTCGCAATTTCGTGCTAGGGAGTAGGCCGACTCAGGAGGTGCCTCGCAGGGGATCTGCGCCATAACCTTTTCAAAGTTGGCGTACATCTTCTTGGCGTAGTTGTCGTAAACTTTGGCGAGTCCTGTGTTGTTGTATCTCTTGTCGTTACCTGGGACGGCGTATTGGGTCTCGTTGCAGAATTCGAGGTCTGTTACCATCTTGCAATTTGTCCCTGCATACAAGTTAGACTCTTATCTAGAACCAAGGAACAATCATGGCATACCGGAAGATGTCTCAAACTTGGCTGCGCGAAAGACGGTGCCTCCACCACCGATGGTAAACCGGTCTTTTGACTGTCTCTTGCCTTTTTTCTCTGGCATTTTAACAAGGATTCCCGAGTAAGGCGTACTCGAGTTGAGACCGGCGATTAGGAACTGCTGCTTCGGTAGCTGGCCCGGTCCTCGAGTTGTCATGCCAGTTGTGACCAATTTATTATACTGCCCTGTCCTATCGCTGTTGGCCCAAATCTGCGCGCTATGAATCAGTCCACACGCCGAGTGTCGTAGTCCGCCGATAGCTCGAGACTTTTCGTCTCCAACAAAAATTTGGTAGGGAGGAGGTCTCTTCATGATGTGTTGAGTTTCACCCAAATCCTGGGTCAGGTTCTTGGTGACGAGGAGGGCCGAGCTCGAGTCGCTGTCCATCCACAAAAGTTGGGCTGTAGTGTTGTCCGAGTCATAGTTGTGGTAGAACTCATCGAAGGATATGGCGACTTGATAATTCCAATTGCCACTGTGCTTTTCCGTTACGTTGGGCGCTGCAATACTGAGGTAGATGTTGTCGGTAGCGTTGATGCTGTACATGGCGGCACCCTCCTCGAATGGTATCCGCTTCATATCGGAGTTGCTCTTGTCGTAATTGGAAGAGTCTAAGCACCGCACCTTGTTCGTCGTCGAAACGTAGAGGCTGAGCTGTGGCATCTCCTTGGGCTTTCCGTCCGTTGCCTTCACGGTTGGTCCATAACAAGTGTTGGCCGAGATATAAACAGTCTTCGACTTGGCCCGGCGAGAGTTTTGATGGCTCTCGCCGTCGCGTTCGGTGTCGGTCGATCCATCATTTTTTGTATCCCGCGATTCAACCTCATCGCCGAACATCGCCTCCTTCTTCACAACATAGCAAATGGTGTTGCCAGGTTCTATTGGTCGGTTATCCGGGCCATTGTTCGGTAAAGATGATAGCTCGGCAGGCGCTCGACCGATAATGCTGCGGTCGAATGCCGTAAAATCGGGTTCGTAAATAAAGTCTAACCCAAGATCCCGATCGACTGGCTGCTCGACAGGAATGACGGAATCGACCGCTAGTTCAGCTGCGTTGGCGAAATCTGGCGAGCCAAAAAAGAGGCACAGCGCCAAAGCCAGGAGAGAAGCCGGTATCGACGTGAAAAGTCGTAATATGGGCGGGTTGAATGTCATGACGGGGGCGTGAAGCGTGCCCTCCAGGGGCCGTCGCCGTATGTTCGGTCCGTCACGATCTATCGGCGAGGAATCGAGAAACGAGCGTGAGGCTATCGTAGCATGAAGCTTGTCATCGATTGCAGATTATCATCGTGAGCTCCTCGAGGAATCCGAGGAAGAAATACAAAGTCCAGGCTATTCAGCCCCAGACAAGGCGTTGCTGACAGGCGTAGCCCACATGCGCCAAGCGGTTTCGTCTCCAGTGTTTGAAGGGGACTGAGGCGCAGCAGCCGGGGGCCGCACAGCCACAGTTCAGGGCTGTCTCTTGAGCGTTGCGCTTGGGAAGCACGGGCCAGGCTTAAAAGGGGCCCCGTGGCCACTACTTACGTCAAGCCTAGATCAGATCGATCGTGGGCGCGAGGGAGCTTGAGCTTGGCCGCCAGTCAGCAGTGGATGATTACATCGATAGCTGTGCGTGGAAGAAAGATGGTAACAAAATGGGCCCGCGACAAAATGCTTGTTTTTGCAGAAAGAAAACTAGACGGTTTGCGATTGTCACAGATTGGGGTAGCGAAACTGAATCCAGTCAGTAATAACTCCGCACACGCAAGGGAGAAACCATAGACAAAGTGGAGAGCCGAGCAAAGACGTAATCGCGAAACGTGTTATTATGAAGCTTCAAGCAGCAGCCCTCTAAGAAAATCCCAGTGCAACAGCATAGCATACAATCATTACACGCAAAGTCATACGACATGAATCTCCCTACAAGCTGAAACAGCTGCTGTGCCTCAAGCTTGTACATCCTCCTCCTCACTATCCGTGTGAAGCACTCCTTCAGGAGCTCACAAAATACCAATCCTCAAAAATGAATCGTATTCATGGATCGTTTCCGCTCTTATAGAAGCCGTAACAACTTGGTCCGGGTCGCGCGGGTGTGCGCCAGAGTTAGCTTAGCGACCAAGCTGCACCTCGATGGCCGCTTATTCAGTCTTGTCGAGGCCGTCAGCCTTAGCACGGAGGCCGGAGGCAGTCGAGCCAGACTGGAAGTATCGGCCGAGGGTAGGGGCCAGGAAAGACCGGAAAATGAGCTCAGCACCGCTATTTTAGTCAGTATTTTGAGCGCATTTGACGGGTAGTAGGGCGCGCAAATATTGGCGTTGTGACGTACCGGAAGGCAGGGAGAGCCAGCCAGAGAAGGAAGATGAACTTGAAGACATAGTAGAAGGGGAACCAGTAGACAACCTGGACGAAGCTCTCGACAACAGTGAAGAAGGAGAAAACAACCCAATACTGCGGAAAAGCGTTAGCGGTCATTCGCGATCAAGGTGCGACCAGCGAAGCCCGGGATGGAGCTCAGCTGGCATGGTGGTAGAGGCCACGTACAGTCAACCACTGAGTATCATCCTCCTTGTTGGCAGTGAAGAGCGCAGAGAGCGAGTAGTAGCCGGGAATAACGAAACCAGCCAGGTTGGTCAGAAGCTGGCCGCCCAGGTTGAAGATGATGAGAAAGAAGTAGAGAGCGCCGAAGCCGATGGCAGCGTAGGCCTTGGGGACACCCGACTGCCTCTCGAGGTTGTTGAAGAGGGGGTACTTGGAAAGCTATCGGAAGGGCATCACTGTCAGCATCCGAAGGTTCGCGCAATCTGTCCCTGTCTCTGTTGCGATCGCGATCGCAACCTAGAAAACACCTACCTCGCGGTCGAGCTGACCAAGGTAATGCTGGGCCTTGTCTTGAGCGGACATTGTTGGTTGCAGTTGAGGAGATATGCGCAGGGACGTTGAGTGATGCAGAAAAGTTGAAGCCGTTGGAGGGGCAGGAATCGCAGAAATGGGTGGTGTAGTGAGGCAGCTAGCGTCAAAAACGTAGATACCAGGTTAGAAGAGTTAGAAGAGGTAAAGAGGCAGGGCAGCTTTTATCGCGGCACTAGCTATGAAGCGAATCTTGGAAGCGGGAAGAAAATTGACGCGGCGTCAGTGGCTTGTGACCCTGTAAACTCGGGGCTTTCGGGTGCCTAATAACTGGCGGGGGTCAGCAACACGCTGGAGTGAGTTGTAGGTAGGCAATAGACCAGTGGTAGGGTGCAGCTGATGATGGTTTGATGATGGTAGGTACAAGAATGAGGTAGACTCGAGCAAATCTGCCGTTTTGCGTCTTTTTCTTTTATCGATTATGCGAGTTTGTGCAAACTCATCAGCGCAACTATTCAACAAGACAATTCGAGGACAAGGCTGCATTCCATGTTAAGGACTCGGTAGCTGCTATGACGCAAAGTACTTTTGGCTGCAGCGTGGCTAGTACACTATCACATGTATATTCGACAACATGTCAGGGGAGAATTACATCATTCGCAACAGGAGCTTGAAAGGATTGGGTTGCAGCATGAACGGATGATCCGATCGAACTGTCCAACAAGTCGGGTATTCTACGGCGGCAGTTCGCAGAACAAGTCATACTATCGAGGTTTCGTTCACCTAGGCTGCATCTGAAGCGGTCATTCATGTGCAGTGCAGTGCAGTGAGTGCAGTGGCTTGTGAATGTGATTGTGTCGCGTGGGCTTGTCAACGCAAAGCCAGAAGTCTTAGAAAGAGAGTATGTGCTTCTGGTCTCCCCCAGACAACAGCATCTGTGCCAAGCGCTTTGATCCAGCCTGACTCGTTCATCGCCCACAGTTGCTCACGTCGCGACGGATCATCACGGGCTGTTCAGGGCAACCCATATTTCCAGCGTAAGCCAGCGAGCCAGTGCTGAGTGGTTCTGGAGCACAACTGTGCTCGCGGCAGGCTCTCTGGCCGGTCCTAGACTAGCTACCAGCCAGCCACCCACCAGCCACATGAGACACAGTCGAGACAGGATCGTGAAGAGTCAAGATGCGCAGCCAGTCACGGCTCGTATCTCAGGCGTCAGGAATTTCGGCTAATTAGCGGGCAACCATATCCATCCCGTCCCAAGGTATCCAATTGGCTTTGGATTCCCCGCAAGCCTGCTTACCTAAGGCTCGCCCACTCAGCTCTGCAGGTCCCAGCGGTTTCCAAACTCCCCCGTCGCGTTGGCCTCGCAACGTCAAAACAAGCACAACAACAGCTCAAGCAACGACACTTGAGATCTTCCGCTGCGCGCCAAAAACAGCCTGAGCAGCTCGTTGCGCGGCACCATTGAAACTCTTTCTTTTTTCCTTTCTGCACTCGTAAACTTTTTGCCTCTTGTTCCCCTGTCGCCGTTGACCTTGCACCTACCTTGCTGTCTCTCTTCCCTTGTTGTTGCGTCGGCGCATCCGGCCCCCAGCCAATGTTTGTTGTTCGGTAGCCCACAAATTCCTCAAGTCTAATCAACACAGCGTCCCTCTCAACTATGGAGCAGAGTAAGTTCCTCCCTCTTTTCACCCCCTCAACCAGAAACCTCATAACGTCTTCTTCGACGACTTCTTTTCTGCATATTTCTTTCATGCACGGCTACGTCTGTTAACAATCCATGCTCAGTGGACATACCTGCTTCTCGTGCTGCCGTCAAGTCGAGAAAGCGTCCGCTATCTCGTGCCTCAACCACATCCATCCACAGCGTGACAACCCAGCCCACCCTCGACCACTCTGGCTTTGCCGACACCTCGGACATGTACAACGGGCAATGGATCCCAAACGAGCACGCACACGCACACGCCCACGCTCACACTCATACTCATAGCCATGGCCATGCTAAGGATATGGGAGCTCCCCAGATGTCCCCGGAGGACATGATCCTACAAGCCGCAACTCATATGCAGGCTACCGGTCAGGACTTCTCCATGGATGCTTCTATGGGTGCTCCTATGGGCCATCCCATGCATTACCAGCAGAAGCACCCCATGCAGCGACACCCGCTGCCCGCCGAGCAGTACGCAAATAATACCAGTTTTACCGAGGGAGACAGCCAGATGATGGAGCGGGATGATAACGAGGAGGGCGATTCAATTGTCGGCATGGTTGGACCTCCCAAGCCTGCGTCGACCAGGTCCAGCGCCAACAACGAACTGGAGATGCGGCAATTGTTCAGTGCAAACAGACACCGTAGCCTACAAGATGTAGCGGGCGAGCTCCACGGCAATGAGCGAGGCCCCAACTCGGAGCGTACTCGACAAGTATTTGCCATGCTTTGGTATGCTGTGGGAACTGTCGCTTTTGTAGCTGCATGCTGACCTGCGTAGGATCAACACGGTCTGTACAAAGGGCAAAGGTTCTGTCCCTCGCGGCAGGGTCTACGCCAACTATGCGTCGAGATGTGCAACAGAGAGGATCACTGTCCTCAACCCTGCCAGCTTCGGTAAGCTGGTCCGTGTCTTATTCCCGGGTCTCAAGACAAGGCGTCTCGGTGTCCGGGGAGAGTCCAAGTACCACTATGTCAACTTCACACTGGTTGACGACCAACCTGAAGTCCGGGAGCCCTCGGTTCAACCCACACGACCTTTGCCAGAGGCTAACAGCTTCTCTCAGAGCTTCAAGTGCGTTTCCCCCGCAAGTATTCCACCTCCACTCCTGCTGACCATGCATTAGCACCGCACCTACTCAATCAAGTACCAACCTAGGCCAAGGCGCTCTGCCTTCGCCTCACATCGGCACCGAAGCCAGGACCGTCCCCATATCAAGCCAGTCTGGCATTCGATCACATAGCTTATACAACCAACCCGAACTGGCGAGCATCGATCACCTGCACACCACAACTACCAAGACTCAACTTGAGCTTGCATTCCCTCCCGAGACCGAGGAAGCCGTCGAATTGTCGGATCCTCTTCCTCTTCCTCCTATCGAAATATATCTCCCTCAAGGAACCGACCCTGACGCTGCTAAGTCTCTGTCAGCACTATACCGCTCGCATTGTACATCCCTAGTCGAGTGCATTCGATACTGTAGGGAGAAGACCTTCTTCCACCTGTACACTTCCTTTCAGGGAACCCTGACCATGCCTGTGCAAAGACTGTTTGGCAACCCCGCCTTGGCCCCATGGATTGAGGAATGCGACTTTATCCTCTATCACCGGATGATGAGAATTGTGTCTGGACTTACGTTGCAAGTTGTTCCAAAACCCGTTTTAGATACCCTAAGGAATATCTCAGAAAGACTCGTGCCCCATATTCGCGAATCATTTCAGGGCCAGCCCCAACATGTCATTCGCGCTAAGGAGGCGCCTGCGACACTCTTTGCTGGTCTCCTCGACCGAGCGTTGAGGGTTAACTTGACCGCTCATGCTGCGGCCAACATGCTATCAAATCCTGCGAACCGCGACCAGATGTATGTGGACTGGATCACCATGATCCGAGCGCGGAAAATCGCCGAATGTGTGCCAACCCGGGGCATGGACGATGTTGTCAACATACTGCTCACTGAAATGCGAGATCTCCTCGACCCAGTTAAGGTGCCGTGGGAAGTGGAGTGTCTTACCATCTATGGAGATGTTGCGTCACGCAGCGGCCGTCCATTAGATGGCGAGGGAAGCTCGAGTGCATCTGGGCAGAATGTGCTGGACCGCTGGGTCGGCTTTCTGCGAGGCCTCCCCACCAAATTCCCATATGCGTCGCACTCGGACATTGTGTGGTGCGTTGAGCGTATCGGGACCGCGGTGATGCGAGATCTTACTCTGGCTCAGGGCAAGAGTTTTGGATCATGGTGGGTGACAAAAACGTGGGTGGATGAGATGGTCTGCTTTCTGGCGGAACAGGGAGGATTTATGAAACAGAAGAGCAGTCACACGACAGGCGCACTGACGACGTCGCCACCGCAGGCAACCAAGGAGACGAGTCGACAAAACTCTCGGTTTAGCAGCGGCAGCGACGAACTCAATCTAAACAACACGTCGCAAAATCAAGGCGAGCGGGCCCCGTTTCCTCCCTCCAACAAGACCGACCAAAACACCCTGAGCATGGGCGGTGGCGACGTGCACGACGACAGCGGAATTGGGATTAGGACACCCGAGGAAGACTTTCCCATGGACAAGTTTGGGTTTACAGGAGCAGGAGCCGAAAACCAAGACGACGGCCTATTAACAGGGACGGATATCGTTGCTGCCGACGGGTTGTGACATACTGGACACGTCCCGAATGCACAGCCAACTGGCGGAATAAAGGGGAGCTGATGCGGGTGTCCGGCGTTCCGGAGTCGGGATTTTCATCTATACCCTTGGGTGATTTCATACACGGTATTCCTGGAGAGGGTCTTAATACAAGCATGATGGGACGATGGGACGAAGACATGACGACCGGCCAAGGAACAGAGTGAGGGAATGGTCTGGGAAGGCCTGTGAGATAGAAGGGGGACGTTTCTTGTTCGATGTACCTATATTTTCTGGCGCTGCGAGCTGCACTTTCCCAGCTTCTTGTTCGGAAGGTACTGGCGAATGCGTGGCGTGAAGGGTTGACTTGAGTTGTGAGTAGACGCGTTGCAAGGGCGGAGTTGAATATGTGTCGCATGCATTTACAGCAGGTTTTGTCATTGGTTTTGGTGCTGGATGAACTCAGATTACCACATGAATGAATTCAGGGTTGTTAACATGCATGGTTTGTGTCACATTTACTCGTTGATACCATTTGATGGGCAATAAAGCAATGATTGTTGATGAACTCGTCTACCCATAGGTATGCCATGCTGTTTTGTTGTTTGTTTTCGTGTAAGTGCTTGTCCTCGCGTATGAGTGGATGACAGACAGCTGTGGTGGGGGCGGGGTTCCTGCTCAACACTCCAGGTACCTAGACTAGCGAGTGGGGCGGAGGGTCAAAAATTGAAATAAACCTGGGCTGACTGGAGAGGAACAAGAGAAAGCCGAAGACGGAACAAGGACGAAGATGGGGAATCGAGTCATACAGCCAAGCTACCTCGCGTACCTGGTTCTTCGGAGGCTCAATCGGTGTAACTGATGACTCGGTGGATCTTTTGATAGGACATTTATTAGGACTTGGCTGGTCTTTATTCTTGTGCTTGGACTTGCGACCTACATCCATCATCATCAGCATTTACACCTCGCGTCTCCGCCACTTGGGAATATACCCGGCATCACGAACGCAGTACAACCCAGTTCAAGGCCGGAACCATTTGGTCTAGGCCCTTCTGACTTTTGGCCGCCTCGGCCCTCTGCCCCCTTCAAGTCGCTCACTGCCCCCTCCGACCGAACCTTGAACCTTGATTCCGTTCCGGGGCGCCGTTTTCAAGGATCCGTTCCTAATACCTGCCTTGGCTGCACCCAACCAGCTAATTTACGGATTGGTCTTTGTCTTTCATCCTCGGTCATTTTCTCAGCGAGGACAATTGCAGCGAGGAGCAAAAGCGGACTGAAAAGGTCGAAAATAGCGCTCGTCTTATTCTCACTCATATTGGGTCCTTGTAAGAAACTTTTCGTCCTGGTTCCTTAGCCTCAGCGTCGTTCTTACACACCCTCTCAGCTGTATAACCTTTGTTGCCGACTGTTGTTTGTCCACTCATACTCTGGTGGTGGGTGTTGCTACTGTACAAGAACTCCCGAGTTCATTCGGCGCTTGTTGTGTGGTGCCTCATTTTTCCCCCTTGTTACTCAGCCGAAAAGTCGCCGAACCTCAACTTGGACAACCTCACAGCAGCCTTGTTCCTGAGAGCTCCACGCCTGTTGAAGGTTTTACCGCGTTGAGAGAGAGCCGATACAGAAGTGTATTTTTTTCGGTTGCAACAGCAGCAGCCATGGGCAGTCATACGTACAGCAACAATTCGGCCCTCGGCTGGGTCGTCCAAAAGTTTGGCGGCACCAGTGTCGGCAAGTTTCCAGACAAGGTTTGTTCTCACTGGCGACAGACTCAATTGAGGGAGAATTTGCTGACTTTACGCCTTTGATAGATTGCTCGAGATATTGTCAGGTATGGCATCACTTCCTGACGAGGGAAATTGTCTGTTCTAACCCCGCCAACAGAGCCACTCTGTCTCAGAACCGAGTCATCGTCGTATGCTCAGCCCGAAGCACGGGCAAGAAGGCCGAGGGCACCACCAGCCGGTAAGCATTTTCTTTCTTGATCATCAATGCCTCGCAGTGTATCAATGCCTCGCAGTGTATCAATGCCTCGCAGTGTATCAATGCCTCGCAGTGTAGTACAGTTCCCAAGCTAACTCTGGTACAAGACTACTCGCCGTCTATGGCAAACTCCGGGGAGTCGGCGCTGCCTTGAGCGTCGACGAGGAGCAACAGAACGAACTGGTCGAGCAGGCACGTGGACTCATGCTGGACATCTGCAACGACCACGTCTTTGCCGCCGAGGCCTTCATCAAGGACGCAGCCCTACGCGAGACACTCATCCAGAAGATCAGGGACGAATGCCAGGAGCTGGTCGAGTATATTGTCGCCGCCAAGCGCTTCAACCTCGAGATCAACTCGCGAGCCAAGGATCGTGTTATCAGCTTTGGTGAGAAACTGAGCTGTCGGTTTATGGCAGCTCTGCTGCAGGATATGGTGAGTAATCTTGTCTTGTCCCCTTGTTGCGCGAATTACCATGTCCCTCCTGGGGACTGTGCAGCCGTTCGTCAGTCTACGAGGCTACCTCTCCTTAGACTGACGCAAGAGTTTCATTAAAGTGGGGGTTCCGGCAAAGATGAACTCTCTCATCTCATCATAATATGCACTCACTCACAAACGGATATGAGTAACAAACTAACATCACCTTCCAGGGCGTCGAATCTGAATACGTTGATCTTTGCGACTCGTTCCACTATGATACTGCAGGCCGGCTCGACGACAGCTTCTACCGCACCGCCTCGGAGGCCTTCGCCCGCAAGATTGCCACATGTGAGGGCCGCGTCCCCGTCGTCACGGGTTTCTTCGGCAATGTCCCCGGCAGCCTCATCGATGGCGACATCGGCCGCGGTTACACGGACCTGTGCGCCGCCCTTTGCGCTGTCGGCGTCAAGGCTGAGGAGCTGCAGGTCTGGAAGGAGGTCGACGGCATCTTCTCTGCCGATCCCTCCAAGGTGCCCACCGCGCGGTTGTTGTCGTCCATCACGCCCTCTGAGGCGGCTGAACTGACCTTTTACGGCTCCGAGGTCATCCACCACCTCACTATGGATCAAGTCATCCGCGCTCATCCCCCGATTCCTATCCGCATCAAAAATGTCAAGAACCCGCGAGGCAACGGCACCACCGTCGTTCCCGATCCTATCCTGTCTGCTGGCCATCAACTCACCCGTGGCTCACCCAAGCTCGAGGCCGACCATCGGAAACCTAAACGACCTACCGCCGTTACTATTAAAGACCACATCAGCGTTATCAACGTCCACTCCAACAAGCGCTCCATCTCACATGGCTTCTTCGCTCGCGTCTTCTCCATCCTCGACAACTACTCTATCTCAGTCGATCTCATCTCCACCTCCGAGGTACACGTGTCCATGGCCATCCACGCCGGGAGTCAAGAAGTTGAGGCTTTTGGCAAGGCCACTGAGGAGCTCGCTGAGTGTGGCGAAGTGAGTGTGCTGACGGACATGGCTATCCTGAGCTTGGTGGGTGCTGAGATGAAAAACATGGTGGGCATAGCTGGCCGCATGTTTTCTACTCTTGGCGAGCATAATGTCAACCTTGAGATGATTTCACAGGGTAAGTCTCAAGCCTATCTACTTCAACATGTCCCGAATCATACTAACGCGCTGTCTCAGGTGCCAGTGAGATCAACATCTCTTGTGTGATAAACGCATGGGACGCCACTCGTGCCATGAACGTTCTGCACACGCACCTCTTTACCTTTCTCGACTAGCGACAACTAGGAGGGCATTGAGAGTTGATGAGCATTCGCATGTGATAGGAGTTGGAAGGGATATCTTTGTGGAGTTGAATATTTCACGAGCTCGATTGTCAGTCATTCCTGGCTGATGCAGGCCTTGGCTGATGCATACTATGGCGTTTCCGGAGTTTTGCTGGGTTGAGATAAAATCGAATAGAGCATAGTCGTGTTTGGAGAGCTAGTAAGGATAGAAAGTTTAGACATTGGCACTTCTCTCAGTTGACGCCTCTAACCTGCTTTATTTCCCAAACCTCGGTGTTAAACAGGCTAGCAGATGTTGAGCTATGATACAGTCTCACCTGCCAGGCTTAAACTGATCATTGAGATCCAACGTGTCCTCACATGGGCGGGAAATTCGATGTTATAGGGTAATTCAAGTTGATAGGGGAAGCTGGTAGTATTGGATGGGACGGCGCCCCGCATCAGTAACGCTTCCCCTGGAGGGAGGAGCTAAACTCAGCGACCACCAGCTACCCGACGTAACATCACCCAATGACGGATTACGGGGCCAGCAATCCACCGACCAGGGTTCTTACAACTCAGTACCAACGACTCTCCTCCGTAGTCAGCCTGGAAACTCAGAATCGACGACAATCGCTCATTCATCGACGACCCATCGACTCGAAGCCTCGCCCAATGCCGCTGTCGTTATACTTGAAGAGCCCGGCGGCCGCATGCTAATGGATTGACCGACCTATGGCATCGCGAAGGATTGTCAGACGACGAACGACGACTACAAGAAGCCAACTTGGCTAAGCAGGGCATTATTGGTCACGGACGGACGCGAAACGACGAGCAAGAACCCCGAATCGACACCAAAGCGGCGAATACACACCCTCCAACCATGTATAGGTCCAGGACGGGTGCTGCCAATCGCGGCAGCATCCTTAGCACACTCAAGGCCACCGAGATGCTCGATTCGCGGTCCAGTCTTCCAGCAGGTATGCCATCTACAACACGGACTCGTTAACAAATGAGCCCGAAGCTGGTGACCCCGACTGATAACGTTCTTAAGAAATCATGGTGACGATCCTCGACTACCTCCCCGTCGCCGACCAGCTGCGCTGTGCCCGCGCATCCCACCTCTTGCGAGAAATGGTTTACGACGACACACGATGGGTCTCTCGCTTAAAGAGCATGGGCTGTTGGGACGAGCTCGAGGCTCGCCGCCGCTTCGAGGAGGCTGTTCGGCGGAGGCGCGAGGCTGCCAGTGCAACAGCGAAGCAGGCCAAGGCACCTGAAGCTGCCCAGCCTGCGGGAACTACACTGTTCGATGCGTCGATAGAGGAGGCCAGGAACCGTGCTGTATCCGACATTCGCGATGGTTTCGAGACCATGTCGGTGGGGGCTACTTCAAAAAGTCCCGCTGAGGATCCGGCCGCATATCTGGACGTCTTCAAGAAAGCACGGAGTATTCGAGGCGGCGCGAGACACGAGTACGGCAAGATATATGCTGCTTTGGCGCCCTTCTATTTCGACCTTGCCCGAGCAAAGACCCATGCGGATCCCGTCGTCTTCCAGGCATTTCGCGACCCTGAAAAACAAGCGCATATGCTCGCCAACTTGAAGCGGTTCGCCAAGAGCGACTGGGCGCCTGGATGTCATGAGCGGGAAGAGAAGCTTTGGTCCATGATGGGTCTCTTTGAGAGTGCCGTGCTGCGAGAGTTTGAGCAAGGTTACGAGTTCTGGGATGTCGATGGGCGAATGCGACGATATGCACACGTCCTCTACATGCTCGAAGGCGCGACAGGGGGCGTCGATCTCTTTATTCAGAAACACCCCATCTTCAACGATAACGAGCTGTTGGTGGTGAACGCTATGGACTGTCTCAATCAGGCGCCAGTGGACGATATTATACTGGAGCCTTCACGGCTATTCTTTGAGATGCTCCTTGCCAAGGTTAACGAGCAAGCCTCGGTCATGGAGCGCATCTTTCCCGAGCCTGCGAACGTCTTCTGGGCCTTTGTGGAAAAGGTGAGGGAGGATTTCATCATGGAGTATGCCACGCCACTGTTCGATGAAGCCCATGAGCGCAGCATGGCACCATATCTCAAAGCCGTATCCGGCATCTTTGAGCAGACAATGCTCTTCTTCCAGTCCCTCACTCCCCCGGAGGGATCGACGCGGGATATCAACGAGATGGCGAAAGAGCTCTCATTACGGGTTTTTGAGCCACATCTTGATCTTTACCTCCAGGCCGAGCTGGACTTTTTCACAAATCATGCCGAGACAGAGGTTGCCAGTTGGGAGAAGAAGCTATCCGAGCAAGACTCGACTATAGAGTCATTCTACATGTCCAATATCAACCGGTCGGCCGATAAGAAGGATTTTCTAAGCTCCTTCAAGAAAGTCGTTATGATGCCCGTCACAGCATTACCGAGTTTCCCCATGGGGTCTCCCTTTACAACGAGTAAGCCGGCGTCGGCGACAGCAGCGTCATCAGCGTCCAAAGAACTTAACGGCTCTGCGAACCTTACGCCCCAACCTTCACGACCAGAGACGCCTAGTTCGGGTCTCGATGGCCACAGGAGTCCACTGCCTGCCCAGGCGCCTACGGATGAGCTGGCGGCCAAGGCGGCCATCATGGCATCGAAGCTGGAGGGTATCAAGTCGCTTTTCAGCATCGAGGTCGCGCTGAATCTGGTGCACGCCGCCAAAACCAGCCTGGGTCGCGCGGCCGTCTTCATCCGCCTTGGCGGACAAGCTGGCGGCGAGGCACGAGAGCAGTGTGCGAGTATCTTTGTGGTATTACTGCGCATCCTAGGGCAGAAGCACGTCAAGACCGGCTTCGACATGGCTGTCAACCACCTCTCGCACTATAACCCGCGAGACGTCAGCGACCACAACAAGGCGGGCGTGGCGCCGCTCGTCACGTTTATCGAGCTTGTCAACGTGGGCGACCTCATCTCTCAGATGATTGACGTCTTCTATGAGCAGCAGCTTGCAGGACCAAAGATTGCAGACCGAAACGACTTTTTGGATCCAGCGGGCCTGGCCAAGAAGAAGTTTGAGCAGATGCTCGATGAGAGTGTCGCGGCTGGTCTGAACAAGGGTATCGATGTGTTGATGGACGAGGTTGAGTACCTACAGGCCACAACTCAACAACCTACGGATTACAACCCATCTGACTCTGGGGCCGCATCTTCGTCCTCGTCCTTCGTCACCGGCTTCGGTGGCTCCAACTCCGTTGAGAAGCCCACTGCACCAGCCGTAGAGCCAGACATCGGCCCCACGGCCACGTCCCGTCGCATCGTGGACCTCGTTTCCTCACACACGACCATGCTCGTCGGCACAACCGACAAGTCGATGCTTGATGTGTTCAACGGCGAAGTCGGCCTGCGCCTCTTCACAGCCATTTGCAAGCACCTGAAGCGTCAGCGCATCAGCACCGACGGCGCCATCACCCTCATCTCCGACATGAACCTATGTTTTGAGTACATCCGCACGCTGCGCAACGCCGACCTGCTGGCGTACTTTGGCGCGCTCCGCGAGCTAAGCCAGATCTTCCTGATCGACCCGCGGCATGCAAGGGAGATGGCGACGGTGATTGCGGACGGGGACCGGTTTGGTGGTGTGTTCCGCGCTGAGGAGGTTTATGAGTATGCGCAGAGGAGGGCGGATTGGTATCAGGTCAGGAAGAGTGTGGAGAGGGCCATGTATGGGCTGGAGTGTGTGCTCATGTGAGGGCTGGAGTACTACACATTGGGTAGTATACGTTTGGATGACGCTTACGGAGAGGATTTACGAAATGGGAGCTTCATGAGACATGTCG
The DNA here is from genome assembly GCA_014899095.1 of Fusarium buxicola. NCBI lineage: Eukaryota > Fungi > Ascomycota > Sordariomycetes > Hypocreales > Nectriaceae > Fusarium > Fusarium buxicola. The sequence continues at coordinate 34,585 of JAAVUK010000519.1, forward strand.
AGAACGAGCATCTGCTTGGGGTATATAGCACTAGAATTATCATGAGGATGAAGAAAATTCAAACTTGTAATACAAAATGACCATCAAAGTCCGATTTCTTCTCTAATACCAAAGGTTGCAGGTTCCTGTCTCCCAAAACCGAACGCCAAAAATGCACAGCCAAGTACATGCCACATGCTCATGATGAACGACCTTTTATGTTCTACGCCTGGTATGTCGGTCTTACTTTCCTCCAAAGTCAAGCTTGCGAGCAATCTTTGACCCTCGGTCATCGTCAATCACGCCCGGCCGCCGTTTGAGATCAGCGCCCATCTTGTCGTCGGCACCCGCGCCGCCCTTCTTGGGCAGATCCTCTTTTCGGGTGGGCTTGGGCTCTGAGTGCCACCACGAATGCTCAAGCATGTCGCGGGCGGTAATGCGCTTCTTGGGGTCGAGGATGAGCGTCTTCATGAGGAGGTCGACGCCGTCCGATCCAACGGTGCCGAAGCGCATCTCATACCAGTCCTTGCCACGGACCGGGTGTACCCCCGGCACAGTGTAACCAGGAAGCTTGGTGACGCCGGGCCAGTTGTCCTCGGTGGGGGTGCCGACGGCCTCGCAGACGAGCCGGAGCTGATCGATGTCTGTGTTGCCGGGGAGGTAGGGCGCGCGCATGACGAGCTCTGCGAAGACGGTGCCAACGGACCAGACGTCGACGGCGCCGCTATAGTGCTTTGCGTCAAAGAGCAGCTCAGGAGGACGGTACCAGCGGGTGATGACGCGCGAGGACATGAGCTGATGGGGATCCGCGAAGCTGCGCGCAAGACCGAAATCAGCAAGCTTGACCTCGCCGTCAGCGGCGATCAGCAAGTTGTTTGGCTTGATATCACGGTGAAGGACAAAGTTCTCGTGGCAGAACCAAACGGCGCGGGTCAGCATGCCCATCCAGGTCTTGATGTCGGCTGCTCCGTAGCGGACGTTGTCGGTGTCGCGGATGAGCATCTCGAGGTCGCCGCGGGGGAGGTACTCGAGGACGAGGTTGAGGTTCTGGTCCTTTGAGGAGAAGACGGAGAGGAGGGAGATGATGTTTGGATGGGAGAGCTCCTGGAGGTGCTTGAGCTCGCGGACGGCGTCGGGCGCCATGCCCTCATCGTATTCCTTCTGGACCTTGATCTTTTTGATAGCAATGAGGGTGGAGGGCTTGGAGCGGAGGTGGCCGAGGAAGACGATGGCGTAGGTACCCTCACCGAGCTTCTTGCCTAGGAACGTGTGGTTAGCAACGTTGTTGATCGTTGTGCGTAAGTGAACGAGCCTTACCCTTGACGTATTTCCGCTTCTCTTCGTCGTTCATCTGCTCGGCGAGATCAAGAGTCGCGGGGATGCTCATGGGCGCAGGCGCGGACGTGACGGGGGGTTTGGGGGTGCCATTGGAGGATGAGGTTTGTGAGGTGACGTTCTTGAGAGGCGACGAGATTGCACGCTGGAGGCTCTGCGGTTGAGCAGCCTCGACCGTGTGGGTTACGACCGGGGAGAGCGCCATGTTGGAGGGCAAACAAAACGAGAGTAAGTGGGTTGCGATGAGCTGGAACAGGCCAGCAGAGGCACGACAACGCCCTCTCAGATCAATCCCACCCTAGAAGAAGAAAACCCCAGAATAAAGGCACCAAAGGCAGCGAGTGGTGCGTCGTTGCGCGAGAATGAAGCCGAAGTTGAGATGCTAGACGTCGTGAAGTTGAATGAAGCTTGAGGATGCATGGCTTATCGCTATCGCTATCGCTATCGTTATCGAAAATGGGAGTTGCCGTCGGAGAGTCGGCGGTTAGTTTGCCGATCCGACGACAAGGAAGGTACCTACAAACTTCACATCCCTCGACCTTGGGGAGGTTGGTATGCCGTGATTCATCCTCATGCATGCATTGTACCTGGAAATCACTGGCAACGTCCAGACGAAACCCTCTCCTCTCGGCCTTTTGGCAAAGTCAAAGCAAGTGCCCAACTTCAGTTGCTGGAGCAATCTACTCTCATCCGCCATGTTGTCGAGGCGGAATAAGCCTGGACTTTGAGAAGATGAGCACCTCAACTTGGAATTCTCGGCGTTTTACGCAATTCAACCATTCATTGACCGCTCAACGAAGGTAACATCAGCGCCTCGTGAGGGGATAATTGCCTGATGAGCTTGTGGGATCAACTCGAAAGTTTGTCTTGCTGCTGCACGTCAAGCGACGATGCATACGCTCGCTCCAAAATGATATACGTGTCAAAGTTGAAATGCCTCAACACACGGCCTGGGCCCGTCTCAATCCGGATCTACATGCTCCAGGCCTCGATCTAGAGCGTTGGGGGTCGGCTTGATGAGGTCAAGATGCTCCGAGTCCAGGTGGTTCGTCATGTCGTGTAAGCTCATGCTTTCCGACTGCATCATGTCCCCCTCTTCACGACCGTGATGGATGTTTTGGATTTGAGAAATCCTCGCGAGAAGATATGTGTATTTAACTATCGCATCGGTCGAGCTCCTGGACCTTTCCTCCCTCAACCCTCGTTTCATACTCGTTGGCATAGTCGTTACATTCTTGACAAATATTTTCTTCGCGACCAGCTTCATCATGAGACTGTCGCTCGCATTCGCCGCGCTCTGTGCAGTCCCTGCCATTGCTGGTGTCGTCCCTGCTAAGAGCAATGCTCTCGTTGCCCGCGATACTCTGGACCTTGGCCATCACCGCAGCCGTCAAGGGCATGATCACCGCCACGGGCACCAGGAGAAGCACCATGGCCATCACAGGCACGCGTCTCACCATGACCATGGCGTGGCCTACCACAAGCACAATACGCATCGCCACAAGCATGGTCATCTTCATCCCCATCATCACCATCACCATCACCATCACAAGCATCCCATCAAACCTTGCCACATCTTGACGGAGCACAGCGTCTGCAAGGAGCTTCACTTCCTCGCGGACAAGGCTGACCACGTCACCCATCTTGTTCAGACCAAGGACTGCGGCCAGGATGAGCACTGCTGGCGGGTGAGTAGATCCGAATATAGGGATGGCGACTTGACGAGACTGACACATGCGGCGCAGGAAATTCGTGAGGGCATTTACCACATTGAGCACTCTCTCGATCTCTTTGACAAGTACATCGACCAGACTACTCTTCAGAAGTGCTTTTCTTGCCATGAGGAGGCCACCATTGCAGACTGCTACATTACTGTAAGTCACCACGCTCCCGATGATGCAGTGAATTGAGCCACAGGGGCTAATACTTGGGCCAGTACGCCGAGGCCATCATCCGCCTCCTCAAGGTGATCAAGGAGAAGAGCAAGTACCTTGAGGGTGAGGTCGACCGCCCTGTCCTTACCGCCATCAACAGCCTGCGTGCTGCCGACTGGGTAAGTTGACTCTTCATTCGCCGTGAGTCTCATTATGCTGACTCCCTTGACAGGCCTTTGTGCACGAGCTGGGTCGCCGCCTGCACTGCAAGGGCTACCTCAAGATCATCATGGAGAAGCAGGGTGCTGTTGAAGGCAGCACCAAAGGTAGCATTCAGGAGGCTTTCATTATGTTCGTTTACACTCCTCTGATCACAGGCGAGGACTTCAAGAACAAGGGTTCCTACAATACCGCCGAGAAGTCCAAGGCCTACGATCCTGATGAGAAGGACAACAAGCACCTCAAGGTTCACAAGCATCATCACGAGCATCACCACGGTCACCAACACGGCCATAAGCATGGGCATGCTCATGGTCATCAACATGGACATCACCATGGGCATCACCAT
>JAAVUK010000520.1:0-30057 GCA_014899095.1 Fusarium buxicola
CCCTGAGCTGAGCTGAGCTGAGCTTAGCTTCTGATCTTACATCCGTTGGGGAAAGAAGCTTACAGCTCCATGAATTGAGACTGTTTTAGTCGTCAATCGCCGTGAACCCCCGAAGAACTCGACATTCGCAGCCAAATCGTTGCATCCGTGGCGTCTGAATGTAGCGCCGTGTTTCGCTCAAACCCGTCCACAAGCACAATGCATACAACCGTGTCTCACATTTTTTCCAGATAGACGAGGACTCGGGGCCGCCACAAAACCTGTACGTCTCAATTGTATGTACGTATGCCTGTGCTGCAGTGATACGTAGTAGATTGAATTGCAGCATCCCTCCGCCTCTTTAATATTGGGATGAGCTCTGCTATATAGACTACGTACTATACTGGACATTGGCTAATCCTTTGACAGAACTCTGAGTTGATTTACTAGGACGACCGCTCAGTCATCTCTCGACCTCGTGCCAGCTTATGGATACACGATTGATATTTGCTCTACCCTGCATGTCTTCACACCTCTAAGTCCGCATCGCACGCGCTTACTATGCACGCCGAACCGAGGACTGACCTCGCGGTAACACATCAAGATGCAGCCCTGGTTGCATGTGTCGACCTCTAATTCGCTCTCTTCTAGCCCTCAGCCCTCCTTCAGTATCTCAGGCTCTTTCTGGCCAATTATGAGGCCAATTGTTCTTCCGCTACCGCTGCTGCGGCCTTTTTCTTTTCTTCCAGAAACCCGGGCCCTTGCTCTTGACTGCCAGCTCGCATCGCAGTACTGGGTTTCTGGGGTTCTGGAGGGCTGGCATGCTAAGCCGCCAGTGTCGGACGAGTCGTGCTCATCAATGAATACATCGTGTTTGGGTCTGCGTTTGTGCCCTGCGCCTGAATGCCATATGGCCCGCACATTGCTCATGGAGTTGAATTACATACTCCTTGTTAAAACACTCGGGCGGGAACCTGGGCGTATCTACCGCTGCCTTGGGCTTGGGCGATGCTTGCCCAGGCTATCACCGGCTGCAACGATTTCGTTGTCCTCGTGTCGCTATTACCACCACTCATCAAGACTCTATGCCACCAATCCTTCTTTGGCAAGCCTCAATCTGGAGGTCCCCGACCTGACCTTATTCTGTCTCAATGTTTCTCCGTCAAGTTGACTTAAGCCGCTTCTTAGCGCGGCCGATCTGTTTCCTTCTAACATGTTCGCTTGATGCAATGCTCCACGGGAACTATACAACTACAGTACAGCGCCTAAACCGCCTCGGTTGAGGAGATTCATGGCATCATAGCGTCAAGAACAACACCTGAGACTTGGGCTCATAGTGATGGGTGCCATCTGCCTCGGAGAGGCATCTGGACATGGCGCTGTGTCGGGCCTCAAACTATAATCTAATTAAATGCTGACGACAGACACGGCGATACTATGAGCCGCCGGCTCAGACATGAAGACGGCTTTTGGGCACAGCAACACCCAACGCCTCACTCTGTGCCGTGTCGTGTCGTGTCGACTCCTGCGGCGTCGCACTTCTGTTAGGCGCGTTTCTGGCCCGTCAGTAGATGTGCAAAGAGTCATTATCAGGCTCTTGCTAAAGTGCACTCACTCACACTCACACTCACACTCACACTCACACTCACACGCACAGCCATGAGGACGGACGGCCTTTGGCTTTTTCGCGCCAATCTCGACGCTTCAAGACCTTCTCAAGGCAACACATGGATCAACTGAGCGTGATCCGAATGGGCAGCCGCTGACTATTCTCTTGGGACCCTGCGCCTTTTCTCCCGCTTCACCCCACGCACTCTGAGCCATATCCATTGAGATCACTGCCTCCGTACAGTACCGTACCGTACAGGTACGCAACGATCCAGCTGTATCAATTGTGGACCATACTCCAGTACGTGCCGCCACGGAGCCGAGGTTCCAAGACGACTGACAGTTGTCCGGCGATATTCTTTCTGCTTCCACCTTGAACAGATCCGATCGGTGACCTGACTTCACCTATCCAGTCGTCCCACCTTATCAGCCACGAGACGCGCTTGCTCAATCATCTGGCTCCTCTACCTGTTTTGCGACTCGCCTATGCCTCACCATCTTTCCGTCATGTCGTCTCACGCGGCGCTCTGACTCAGGAGTCCACCATACACTTGACTTTCCTCATCTGGCATCCCGGCTTGGACCCGCATAGGCACGAGACATTGTATCAAGTTCCTCATCGGTCTGATGCGTCGCGACGTCACCTTCGAAGCGGTTCGTTGCTTTCCCTCTCACCGTTGGAGATCTTGTCGATCTAAGGAAACGAAACGAAACGAAACGGGATGAGGGGTTGATGCTTGCTTGATGCTTTGGACGATCCCCTCGTAGCTCTTTGACGCTGAGCCTACCCAGCATACATAAAAACGTGGCCCTCGAGCCTTTGCGTAGACGGCCCACACTGCCGCATCATATCTTAAATGTGGACTACGTCTCAGATTGACTGGCCAGAGGTTTTGTTTAGATAGTAGAGACAGCGTCTTCTTCAACAGTCTACACGCGTGGAGCCATCAGAGTCGGGAGGTGACAGACAAGACAATACATATCGGTCAATAACGTAACCTACTGAATCGAACTGCTTTACAGCTAAATCTCTCCTCTCACTCTCTTAAGTACTGCGTCACACACCCTTTCAGCGCATCATATCCTCTTCCTCTGTCTGTCCAACCTATCCCATCACATCAACGCCTCGGGATACTCCCACGGCCTGACGCCCAATCCCAAGCTCCTTCTGTTCATCATCATCATCATGGACATCCTCTTCCAAAGATCATCGTCACCCTCACTGCGCCGTCCGCAGTATTACTAGGGTTGGCTGCTCCAGCCAACCCAGCTGCGCGGCATGACGCGCCAGATCTTGACCTCTCCGCTGCGCAGGTCGTCGAGCTTGAAGCTCTCCACTTTTACCTTTTTGCTCTCGCGCCCTTGCTCCCACGCGCGCACCTTTTTCTTGGTGCCGTCCCACTCGGCCACCACGGCGACGTGATCTGGTTTGCCCACCTCGGCAGAGTACTTCGCATGCATGGGGCCGTGCTTGCCCTGGAAGCGCGCGTTGCGGATGGTTAGGATGTCGCCGGGTCGGATCATGTCGTTTTGCTGCGTTGATGCGTTGGCCATATTCGAGTAGACGAGGGCGCCGTAGGCGCGGGTGCCTACGGGAGGGAGAGCGTCCTTGAAAGGTCGGAGGAGCTCTAGAACGAGACCTTGGGGCGTGCCGTCTGCGACCACAGAGTCTTTCTTGGAGGCTACAGCCTCCGAGATGTGGCGACCAAATCGCTCGTAGAACTCTTCCATCTGATCCTGGCGGAGTGGGCGCGGTGGTGGTTCTTGGCGCTGCTCAAGCTCAACGTCAGATGGGTCGTAGGGGTCGTAGTGGATTGTCAAGAAGGTCTGCGAGTAGTCTTGGTAAAGAATAAAAATCTCGCGAGTGATGGTGGTCTTTTGTCCACCGTTGGTTGAGGTGGACTCCTCACTCTCAAAGAAAATGTCCTTGCGGCCTTGAAGCACGGGAGGCACTTGATCAGACTGCTTCCACCAGCCACTCTGAATAGCCAAGTCGAGGTCATTGGCGATAAAGCCCGACTCCATTGACATCGACGGCCTGTGCATATCCATGGACCGCCTGTTTCCAGCGCTAGGCCTTGACACATCAAGTGACGGTCGGCCGGAGATGCGGCCTGTAGGCGCAGGTGGTGGAGGAGCCCTTCTGTCGATAGGAGAAGAAATAGATGGAGACCCAGGGAAGACCGTCTCCTCTTCGATCATGGGAGTTCGAGGAGCATAACCGTGTCCGCCAGGGGGAGTTGAATAATTATACGGATCATAATCTTCCTCCTGCTGAGGAGGATGAGGAGGAGCAGTATTGGTAGGAGGCGGCGGCGGAGGAGCAGCGCGTGGCATATCAACAGACCGTCGCTTGTTCTCCGGAGGCGGCTGTGAAGGGACCGGTGGAGGGACAGCTCTGGGAGCTGTAGCAGTAGGAATAGGGGGTGGCACAACAGCGGGAACTTCAGCGATGGGAGACTGGAGGGTGTTATCTTCCAGGCTAGAATCACGAGCGTGGGACTTCAGGGCATCTTTGTGAGGGGCCGAGGAGGCAATATCAGTGTCGTAATCACCCTCATACTCGGTGACCTCCTCGTCCTCTTCCTCACCAGCCTGAGGCGGCCCCTTGGGAGTTGGCGCCGGAGCCTCCTGGGTCGATTGTCGTCGGAGGGCTCCTGGCGGAGGTGGAGGGGGAGGCCGGCTCTGCGTGGGAAGAGCTGGTATAGATCCGGGGATCGGAGGCGGCGGTCGGCTTAGTCGCTTGTTGGCCGCAGAAGTAGGAGATGCAGGGCTGAACTCTTCAGGATTAGGAGACATGGGCGGAGATCGTGCGGGCAGATGGGGAGGTTGAACTGGCGGTGGCGCCATAGGGGGAGACCTTGTGATAAGCGCAGGAAGTTCCCTCTCGCTCTCCCGGCCGCCGCCAGAGAGCTCGTCACCAGACTCAGAACCTTCTGTCTGAGACTTCATGTCGGAGGGAGGAGGAGGAGGGGGTGGTCGAGCTGCAAGATGGTGAGCTTTACGTCTTCTTGCCTGACGAATTTTCGCTTACAGTCAGATGGCACAGGAGGTGGTGCTGGCCGGCCACCAGGAATAGGGGGTGGCCCCACGGCATCACGCGGAGAAACTGAACCACGATCAGTAGGTTGCACGTTAGGTCGGACGTACTGATACATACTTGTTGGGGCAGAGGAGGGAGCAGGAGTAGTCTCACCGTCCTCCTCTGACTCCTCTTCGCGCTGTGACGCTCGAGGTGGCAGAGATGGCAGAGATGGCACTTGAGGTGGCGGCGCTCGAGTAGCTGGTTCATGCTCCTCCTCAGGGCGGGTCGACTCTTCAGACTTCCTCGGGCCTCCCATTCCGGGAAGAGCCATGATGGGGATGGGCGGAGCGGCATGAGAGGTAGGCGACGTCTCCTCAACTCCCTCATCGATAGATGTTCGCTCTGCCTTGGGAGCCTTCTTCTTCTTGGGAGCGGCCGCGGGCCCAGGCATGGGCGCACCGAACATGCCGTGGAAACCCATACCACCACTCATCTTGGCCATTCTCGCCCTCAATTCTTCCTTGCGCTTAACCTCGGGGTCAACATCGTCGTCTTCCTCTTCCTCTCCATCCCCTTCATCGCTCTCTTCCCTCTTGGGTGCCTCGGGAGGAGGAGCAGGATGTATGGGCAGCGTAGGTGCTCGTGAGGTACGTCGAGTCATACCGTCGCTATCATCGCGCTCCGTCAAGTCATCATTGCCTTCAGTTGTATCACCGGCACCGGACATGTCCGCCTCATTACCATCATGTATGGATTCCGCAGGTCCCTTAGACGACTTGCGGCGCGGAGGAGGCGGCGCACGGCTCGGCCGGGGCTCATCTGTAGATGTCCTTACACCAGTATCCTGAGTATCTCTGCGCTCAAGAGGAGCCGGAGGCTCTTGGGGTGATGTCTCCGTCTCACCCAGGGCCTCGGCATGTCCAATACTCTCGCGCTTCTTCTGAGGCCTTTTGGGTTTCTCCTTCTTGACAGCAGTGTCGGCATGTCGCTGTGCTTGTTCCATCTGTTGCTTTTGTAGCAGAGCAATACGCTCCTTTAGGCTAGTGGGCTTGGGCTGGTCCTCGTCATCGCCCTCCTGGCCCTCGGCTGGTACAAGACCAGCCCTTTCAGCCTGTCCCTGGGTCTCAGCCTCCCTCTCCTTGATTTCGGGGTCCTCGTCGCGCCGGTAGACCTTGGCAGTCGGAGCTTGCTGTGGGGGAGGCACGAAGGCATGTCGACTCGGAGGAGGGGCTACGAAGGGCTTCTTAACGAAACCTGATCCTGAACCAGCGAGGCCGCTAGGCTTGAACGGCGCGACGGGAGGCGCTGCGGGCTTGTTGAAGGCCGCAATGCGATCCTTAAACGAGCTGCTTTTAGGCTTCTCTGAAACGGGAGGCGGTCCGGCGGGTTTGGGCTTGGGGGAAGCGGCAGCTGGAGCTGGAGCGGGGGCTGGAGGCTCAGTAACTTTGGGAGCTGCGGGCGGGGGAGCCGGTGCCGAGACGGGCTCGACGGGCTTCGAAGGTGCAGGTTCCGGGGCAGCCGGCTCTGAAGCAGAAATCTTATGAACGGGCTCATGGGCCGCTTCGACCTCGGGCTCGGGTTCAGGCGCGGATGCTGGAGGGGGCTCTTGTTGCGAAGGTGGCGGTGGGGCAGGAGCAGCGACGTCTTCGGCGGGATGGGCAGCTTCAGGCTCCCTCTTGGTGCGAGTTCGAGTCGGACGAGGCGGCGCGGCAGGCTCAAACTTCTCGACGAAGTTGCGTGGGAAGATGCCCTCCTGCTTCACGCCATGGTCGTCGACATAATCCCCGCCATACCAGTCGGCGTCCTCCTGATCGGTGACAGTGATGACCTGCCCAATACCGAAGTTGAGGTCGTCCTCATGGGGAGACGAGTACTCGTAGAGAGCCTTGACCCTGAATGGCGCGGTCATGTTGCTGCTGAATGATCCTTGTGAAGCTCTCTCGCAGGAAGAATGCTGCCCGAGGCCGGATCAAAGCTGCTCGGGGCGTGTGGCTGTATGGAGCACGAAGGTACGTGTATGTTCGTAGGTCGACAGCTCGCTTGGTTGGATGTGGGGCACGACAGGGGGCGTCGTCAGCCCGTCGGATGGGACGAGGCGGGGGATGGTAAAGTCTGGAGTCGTCTGGAAGGGCAGCTGTTTAAGAAGCCGATTGTTCGAGTTTGGTTGTGGGATAATGGTTATTGCGCGCGATGCTCCGAGCTTTCACAGAGAAAGTGAGCGAGTAAGAGAGAGATGCGAGGTGCAAGGAGGCAGCGGTGGTGGTGTTTAGCGGATCCTAGGCCTAGCTGGGGCGTGCGGTTGTCGACGTCAGCGCTCCGAGCCCGTCACTCCTCTATCTCACGGCTAAAAGTGTTAGGCGTGCGGACGGAGGTACTTTGATGAGATGGGGAAGCTTGGTGGGTGCCTACCGAGGATGATCCGTAAGAACCAGGCGACAAAGACGTGCGGTGCCAAGGAAAAGGTGAAGTTTATGATGCAAGAAGATGACAATGGCTCGAGAGGACACGGCGAGTAATTATTAGTCGAAACGTTGCTCTTTGTCGTTGACCGTGGGGCCATGATGTTGGTTGTCTACCTTACGTTAGTACGGTGGCCGAGCAGTCCGGGAGGCGTATGGAACCTGGGGCAGCAGAAACAAACACTGCCTGGCTAACGTTAGCGGGTTGAAAAAGATTGAACACTACGATTAGTCGACATAAATGCTGACACACTACCAGCATGGAACTCGTTGAAGATCGTAGGACTTTATTCTGTAGAGGCCGCTCTAAGCCGCTGAGTGTGTAGTGTTTCATGCAGCCCCCATGTTGGGCTTTAAAACAAACTGGGCATAAAGTGCCTTCAAGCTCGAGTATCAGCCTAAAAATACATCAAAACCGTTGCTTATTTCCTAGTCGTCTGATGCAACCCTGGTTTTTGAGCTCACTATCACAGTATCCTTGCTTTCCTACGTAGTAGGCTCCAGCAAAGACTGCTCCTTGCGCCGTGCAACAATGCATCGTCCATGATAGCACCACCTCAGATTAATGAGCAGCCACACCTCAAACGCTCGTTTCGTGTTTTGGAAATTCGGTTGAATGATTGGCCGGCTAGCCCTCTGGTCCCCTCTTGTTCCTGTGGAGTGTGGCTTGACCCCTTAAACCACGACTTTTATTGCCCATCGTCAATTGCACTTTCAGCCAGACTGTGGTGGCGGGGTACATTTTGTCATCTCAAGAGTTGCCGACTCCATTCTTCTGTTCGTTTCCCATCTCTCGACCGGAGCTACGAGCTTGCACTTCCTTTCTTCAGGATTCCAACCATAACCATGGCGTCCGCAGCCAAGCAGCCGGCCAAAGGCATTCTTAAGAAACCCAAGCCTGCCATCAAAGAGCCCGACGTCGACCCTAGGGAAATCGCCGTTCAGCACGCCCAGATCCTCCAACATCGCAAAGACCTCGAAGCCCAGATCCTCGACAGTCTGGTTATTCTCTCCGAGTATCCCCTCGCCCGTGAACTCCCGCACAACGCTGCCAACCCATCTCTGTCCGATGTCGCCCACTTCAAGGCTCATGTGCGCCTGTTCCAGCCCTCAGACTACGACGACCTCATAGTGGAGCGCAATGTCAACGACCTCTGTGGATACACCCTTTGTGGGCGACCGCGACGACAGATCGGCCCCGGTGGCGAGTGGAAGATTTCCAACGGCGATATTGTCAAGCGCAAGGATCTCGAGATGTGGTGTTCGAAGCAATGCGCCCGTCGCGCGCTCTATGTCAAAGTCCAACTACATGAAACAGCTGCTTGGGAGCGCGCAGGCATTCCGGACATTGAGATCGAGTTGCTCGACGAGGACAAGTCAAAGGAGACAGACGTTGACCGAGCTGCTCGTAAGCTGGGTGATCTCAAATTAGAGGAGCAGCGACATGCCGCTCGAGACACCGCTGCCCTGGCGCTTGAACGTGGTGAGCGTAACACTGCGCGAGACAAAGACAAGCTCAACGTTACCCTCAAGGAGAAAGACGTCGAGGCACCTTCTCCTGCCCCGCACACGCCCGAGGTCTACGATGATGAACATTTACTTGTCGAAGGTTACAAGACCAAACTCAAGCTGGAGGAAGATTGAAAGCATTGAACAAAATTCTGTATAGGCGTTGGAATGAAGTTTGGCGTTGTCGGATGGCATCTATATCATAGGTAGGATCATGGACGGAAATAGACAGATACCCCATCATGAAGCATAACGCAACATAGGTTGAGACTGTAGGCACAGACAAAGGCTCATCAGGCTCAGTTCCCAAAAGTGCGAACTGGCCTTGGACAAGATCACGCTCACGGAAGAGGGGGAGGTAACTTGGCGATCGAGCGTCATCTCTGGATGTCTCCAGAGAATCGGCGACACCTTGGGGGTTGTAAGATCTTTCTTTGAGACCTATGCACTCACTGTCCTAAGACGCCAAGTAGCAAACCCTGTAAATGCCAGACACCCATGATGTTCCCAAAACCCAATTTTTTAGTCGCGACGAGGAGGGCGGTTGCCATATCGTTGGCCACCACGCTCGGGAACCTGCTGCTGAGAGACGGGGATGACGTTGACGGGGATGGAGTCGAACTAAATGTACAGTCAGTATCCTAGATTTTAGTTTGTCGACATGTCGGGGTGTACATACGCCGAGGTGCTTGAGGAGGTCCTTGGTCTCGCCGTCGACGTCGAGCTGGCCGCTCTCGGAGTTCTGGGTGAAGTCCAGAGCGGAGACCTCAGGAACGTACTGATCCTTGCGCTCACGCTCCTCCTCCTGAAGCTTGAAGGAGATACCACGGACGGGGCCACGCTGAATGCGCTTCATCAAGTGGGTGGTGTAGCCGGCAATCTGCAGTTGAAGAATTCCTCAATCAGTCGCTGTGGTCCATCATGCTTCGCGAGCCGGCAGTTCTGACCTTGTTGCGCAGGCGCTTCGAGGCAATGATAGCGATCTCATCACAGATGCGCTTGTTGGTCTCGAAGTCGAGGGTGAGCTTGGGGTAGTACCGCTCAATGATGACCTTGGCGGACTTCTTGACGGTCTTGGTACGGACGCGACCCATTTTGGCGGTATTGGACTGTTGGTCTTTGGGTGATGGGTTGTAACAGAGTCGCGCAGAAATCCAGCCGAGAAGGGAAATTTTGAGTCTTTGAGTCGGGTTGGTGGGGGAAGGTGCATTGGCGATTTAGGGCTCTTCCCACGCACAAGACGGCGAGTCACGTGTAGTATTAGGTAAGCAGAGCTTGGAAGCTTTGGCTCCCAACCTCAAGTTGTGGGTAGGTACCTAAGTACTTACCTAGATACCTAGTAGGTACCTACCTACGGATAGTCTAGTATCCATGCAACCAATGGCTTACTGCTGGTTGTCTTTGGCCCACGTATAGGCCTGGCGATGTCGTCTTGAAGACGCCAGTAAAAGGGATCAATTGTGAAACTGAACGCTCACTTCAATGTACAATGTTTTCATCCTTGCAAGGGGCCAGGCTAAGAGGAGTTTGATCAGGAGAATCCCGAGTTAATTCTTGGTTTCAATTCTACTTGTACAGTTTGTTTGGTACAGAATTTCTCTGGTACAGAGATGATAGATGGCATCGATATACAACAGTTTCAGCTTCCTTCTCCTCACCTCAGATCCTCCCTCTATTGCTGGCGGTCAAGGCCGTAGCTGCTGGAGCTACCTGCGACATCCCTCCCAGACTGGGGGAGAGCTGAGGCATCGTCACCGATAAGCTCATCGGTAACGCGACCGGCTCGCCAAGGATCGGCCACGGCCTTCTTCTTAGGGGTACGCTTCTCCTCAGTGTACACCTGTCCTCGTCCCTTCCTCTCCCTCGCGATAAGTTGGGACTCGGCATCGGCCTCACGGAGGTGGATCACGACCTTTCCACTAGGGTCCACAGTCGCGGTCTGAGGGTCGACGTAGGCCTTGGCGCCACCAAAGGTTTGGGTGTCCAGGTGAGTGATGCCGGTGAGCATCTTCTTATCATGTGCAACACGGTTCCGGGCATGTCGTGTGTTGAACTCGTTGTCGCCTGGGGGTGTATCGGCGACGAAACCACCCAAACCAAGCTTAGCAGGTGACGGGCCGGACCTAGGGTACACAACTCGGGCCAGAACGGGGGTACGTCGTCCCTGAGGACCGTAGACGGGGTGGTTCTCCATGTATGAGTTCGTCCTTAGGTAGCTGATACCAGCAGAGGGGTGGCTAGGAGGAGGCCCAGACTTGCCGTAGGGGCTCTCGGCGGCTGCGTTCTCTCCAGCAGACAAGAAGGTCTGAATGATACCCACGGGTTGACCAAGGGGAGCAAGATCGAGGAACTTGGAGACCAACCCATAGAGTGTAGCGCGGTCGCTTCGCAGAGAACGCACGTAATCCGTGAATTGGTCTTCGGTTATGTCCGAGGGGTTGATCTTGGGAGGTGCTGCATTGCCTTGGTCCATGGCGGTCGTGGCCTGATGGGCATTCAAAGATTCAGCAAGCCTCTCCTTGAGGAGCTGTCGGAATTGAGCACGCTTCGGTCGCACGTTCTTGTCAAGATAACTGATGAACTCGCCCTCGGTCATCCTAGCCAGCCAAGGTCCCTGGAACTTCCATCGCTTATCGTCCGCTCGTCCTTTGCGGTAGTCGGTAAAGTCCATATCCTCCTCAAAGACAGATTTGCGCCAAACATCGGTCCTTATGGAAGTGCCGCTCCGCTCATTGGCCTTAGGGATCGAAAGGGGCACGCGGAGCTCCTGGAACTTCTCCAAAGACAGGGTGTGGTCGGCGGCAGAGGCGAAGTCGGTAACGCTCTCGATGGAGTCGACCTGCTTGACTCGGATCAAAGGCGTCGAGGTCGTCAAGGTAGACTTGAGAGGGAAGGGTCGCTTGAAGCCCCAGTCACCCTTCTCTCGCGACGAGAGAGGGGAGGTAATTGACTGGTACTGCGGGTATTGTCGTGTCATGGTCGGGGACTTGTGATCGCCAATATGCAGGTTGGTCGACGGAGGTTCGGGTAAGGGCTTGGGAATAGAGAAGAGCCGAGAGGATCTCAGCAGCGCCCCTCCGGGCGATACAGTTCGGCCCCCCATTGCGACTCGGAGACCGTTTGGCGAGCTCAATTGGCTTGCCGGTTTGGTGTCTTCGTGGTGGGCAACTGGCGTTGAGCTGGAGTCGAGGAAAATTCGCTGGCGATTGGAAGCTTGGGCGGGATCTGCCGGTGATGACCCGGGGCGAGCTCATTGGCTAGGTACCTAATTGGGCTCAGGCACGCGCCGCGCTTTCGATAGCACTGCACCCCCACTGAAACCCTCCCTGCTCAACGCTACCTACCACTCTTATATAAAAAACTAGCCAAGTGACTCAGGAGACGAGGAGAGGCGAGGAGTTAAACTTTTCTTTGTCTATTATACAAGAAAAGGCGAAATGCAAGCAGTCAAGAGAATGGCGTCGGCATCAAACATTTACAAGTCGCCAGCTCTGACGCATGAGCTAGTTGCGAAATGCTCCGTGAGTCTCACTCGACGATTGCTTCACTTCACTCCATCTTGTGCATAAGACACTAATGATTACTCTTCCAAGGCAGACAACAAGAGCGCGTGCTTCAATATTGACCCTGCCTCATGGATCAGTTCAGCTCCCCATGTTCATGCCTGTTGCTACGCAGGCATCCCTGAAAGGCATCACCCCTGAGCAGCTTGAAGAGACAGGGTGTCGGTTGTGTCTGAACAATACATATCATCTTGGCTTGAAACCAGGACAGGAGGTGCTGGATGCCATAGGCGGAGCGCATAAGCTGCAAGGATGGAATCACAACATTCTGACTGACAGTGGAGGGTACATCTCTGATTATCTCTGCGCGTGACTTGAACTTGGCTAATAGGTACTCAAGTTTTCAGATGGTTAGCCTGCTCAAGCTTGCGACCATCACTGAGAAGGGTGTTGAGTTTCTGAGCCCTCACGATGGCACGCCCATGCTTCTCACCCCCGAGCACTCCATGTCATTACAAAACAGCATTGGTAGCGATATCATGATGCAGCTTGACGATGTCCTCGTCACAACCTCGCCCGACAAGGCGCGTATGCGCGAGGCTATGGAGCGCAGTGTGCGATGGCTGGATCGATGCATTGCAGCGCACAAGAAGCCCGACTCACAGAACCTTTTCTGCATCATCCAAGGTGGACTGGATCTCGACATGCGCCGAGAATGCTGCCGAGAGATGCTGGCTCGGGATACCCCTGGCATAGCTATCGGTGGATTGAGCGGTGGCGAGGCCAAGGCGGATTACTGCAAGGTCGTAGAGGCTTGCACAGCAATGCTTCCTGACCTCAAGCCGCGATATGTCATGGGCATTGGCTATCCGGAGGACCTGGTTGTGAGCGTTGCGCTTGGCGCCGACATGTTCGACTGCGTGTGGCCTACGCGAACGGCGCGATTCGGCAACGCAGTCACCAAACACGGCGTTCTCAACATGCGCAACAAGAAATACGCTACTGATTTCGGGCCTATCGAGGAGGGTTGTGGCTGCAAGGTCTGCACGCCGACCGCTGATGGAGGAATGGGTGTCAGTCGAGCCTTTGTCCACCATAACGCCTCCAAGGAGACTGTAGCGGCACATTTGTTAACCATTCACAACGTGTACTACCAACTCAACCTCATGCGACAGGTGCGGGAGGCTATTATTGAGGACCGGTTCCCGCCGTTTATACGGCAGTTCTTTGCTTGGCTGTATGCTGAAAAGACAGAGTATCCGGAGTGGGCAGTCGGGGCATTAAAGTTAGTCGGTATAGACTTGAGGTCAGAATAAAATCACACGCATGGACGAATCATTATCCAGGCGCAAGGCGTCGACTGAAAAGGCCAATCATGGGACGTTAAATGTGCATTTCTATATACGATTCGTTTCGCTTTATATGCTACCAAGGATCCCCCAGGGATGCCGCGCACTGTCCAAGTGTTCCCCAATAAGATTTCATTAAACATAGTCATTAGAACCAACACAATTTCTCCTCAAGATGTAAACTAACAGCCAACTCCGTCGACCGCGCTCCTCTTCTATAGCACTGCGCTTACAGGGCAATGGCCAGAGCAGCAACGGCAGCAAGGACAGCACCAAAGCCAATGCGGGCTGAGGAGGCACCGTTGCCGCTGTCGCTAGCTTCGGTGGCTGTGGGCTGGACAGTGACGGTAACGGGCTCCTTAGTCTTCTTGCTGGTAGCGGCGTCCTTATCGTCATCTTTGTTGTCGTCGTCGCCGGTCTGGCGGGCGCCCGCCTCATCAGTGGTGGTGGCATCATCGGTCTCGGTAGATTCAGACCCCTGGGTACGTGAGGCAGCATTCTCGCAGACGTCGGTGAAGCGTTCGCAGAGGGTAGCAAAGGTCTTGGCGACTAAGGTAAGTGAGTTAGTATCAGCTGCCAGTGATTTAGAAGAGGCTTATTTGTGAGACCCATACCAGTGTAGGCGGTGTCAGGCTCGCCAGTTCGGGCCCAATCAGCGCAAGTAGAAGCGTAACCGTCCATCTCATCAGTCCAGGTGAGATCACTACCAGAGCCACGGCAGCTAGAGAAGAGTTAGCAATGGGATGGGTTTCTACACCGGGTATATCTGGTTAGGGGGCTTACCAATAGCACTCAGCCTGTTCCTTGTAGGGGAGCTTGGTGAACTCCCTGTTCGCCTTGGTGCAAGAGGCGAAGATCGAAAGCATATCTACGCAGGCCGAAGCATAGGTCTGCTGAGAAGGGCTAGTGGTGATTGTAGCGGACTCTTCCTCATCTTTAACAGTGGATGTAGCGGGAGTGCTGCTTCCACCTCGAGCAGAGCCCGAGCACTTGGCGCCCAGAGCACAGGCCCTGTAAAGAGTTCCATAGGCTGAGGGAAACTTATGTTAAGACCAATGCTTTCTAGGTTCCTCCTCCGAGCACGGGGAAAACTTACCTTGGTACTGAGAAGTAGCATCAGGAGCCTCGTCCTTGAGGTAGTTGGAACAGACGGAGTAGAGGGGAGCGGCGTTGCTCGATCCGTCACAGCACGCGCAGCCGACGAGCTCATTGGGGTTGGCAGTCTGAGCAGCTTCAGCGCCGCCAAAAGAAGAGACACAGCCTTGGACCAACTCGACAGCCTGGGTACAAGTTTTGGCACCAGGGTCGTTTGGGTCGATGGCGCCGAAGTTGAACAGTTCGGGAGCCAGGGTAAGCTGGGCGGCTACGCCGCTGGCGAAGAGGGAGAAGATGGGACCCTTCATTGTGAAACTGGTCGAATGTTGACGATGGGAAGTGAAGCAAGACACGACCACTTATGGCTTATGGAAAGTTGCGAACAGAAGCACCAATTCCCCAGAAACCATTCTCAGGGGACCGAGGGCCGGGGCTGGGGCATTTATTCACGACCTGAGGAATCTGCCCTCCGCCTCCAAAGGGTAGACTCATTGCTCATTGAGCAATCAACAGACAAACTAGTCCCGCTAGAAAGCTTACGGCCAGGGGTCAGCTAGTGCGTAGCTCCAGAAGTCTGCAGGTCAAGCAGCCACGAGGCAGTCTCAGAGTCCCTGCAGCCAAGCCGGCCAATTAACAAGCCCGCTGTGGTGCGGCTGAGTCGATAGGCGCATCTGGCCTGGTCTCCATGGGGGACATTCACAGAGGTCTGGTGGTAACGTTGAGACATGTTAGCCAATGTTGCAACCAAGAGGACCAGGGCGGTGACGCTAAAGGAAACTAGGTAGGGGTGGTGGAAAACACCACAAAGTAACCAAGACTTGGTCTAAGCCCAAGAGAGGCTGCGAGGCTTGCAAGGGCTTCAAGTTGTCCAACCGAGGCCCCAGCCAAGAGGTGGGTTAAATTAGATAGGACGGTGAGAAGAGGAACTCGACGGTAGCGGTCACACACAGGCAAAGCCTTTTCCGATCACGGCGCACTGTTTTGTGACAGGACGAGCGAAATGCATGACTGGCGCTTTCTATGCCATGTTGTTGGGCAGATGTCCGCGCCCCTGCCGTTAGGCGGATCGCATTTTTGTTGCGCTGGGCTCTTTGCTTCCGCAACTGTTTCTCTCGCATACCCATCCGTACTTTGTGGGAGAAACGAGTGCCTACCATGTGAGGTCCGTTGCAATAGTGGCCTCAATAACAGAAATCCCACAAATCCGCGCTGGTATGGATGGCCCACTTCTCGATATCCCTACCCTTCGTTATTGCGCAAATCACTCACACCCAGAAGCCAATTCAGCCCTGCTGGGTTAGTGACGGAACCTTGTTTGAGTCGCTGAGCAAACACAGCGCAGCTCATTCCCTTTTCTCGTTTCAAAGACCACGATCTTACGTAGTAGACCTGAGGCGCATGGCATCTGGACTTTCTCACCCGTCTGGTTAGCAACTGTGACACTAACAAGCATTCATGCGAGCAGACGGCCACCATCAAGCTGCCAGAACGGAGTTATCGGGTCCCTCTTCTCAGGTCTCAGTTAGCCCCATCGAGGTCGAACATGCGATGTCGGTGGGGATGACCGCGGCTTCAATCCGCGCTGCAGTCCCCGCGGGGCTCAAATGCGCGAGCCCTGCGGAAAGTAGTAGTATGGGTCAGCCAGTAAGCTCTGAACACCAGGAGGCCCAAGTGGATCATAGGTTTTGGTTAACAGGGGGGGGCTTTCAGCTTCGCCCGGGCCGGCAGCAAGGGTGCGAGGGACTGGGCCTTGAGCCTATCAGTAAGGCTGCAGTGGGAAATGATCTCCCGCTCTCTTGTCGTTTGCCGGGCCTACCGTGAGAGTGTCGCGTTTCGTTTCCTGGGATGCTCTGGTTACCAAGCATTGGCATTGTCACGACCACGACCATGCGATCCTGGGTGGCCGCATGTTCCCAGCCCGCAAGTCTAGACTCTGTCGATGACATACTGAGGTGAGACCTAACCAGGTATGCCTCAAGGTACCATCGATTTGTTTTGACGTTTCTCTGCCTCAATTCATATTCCGTGTTGCGAAAATACAATGTGTAGTGAGCACTAGATATGTAAGCGCAAAAACAAGGTTCACCCAGATCGTGAATTAATTTACGGATACGGCCAGCACAAACGCATCATGCGGCCAACGTGGTTGCAGTTGGTCTGAGATCGCTGTGGCTCGGGATATGGCGTATGTACGTAATGGAAGCATGTACAGTACGTAGGTAGTACATTGTGGATGAAGAAAAACATTCACCTCTAACGAACAGATATCATTATTTCTTTCCTTCTTCTTTGCTCTAGTTCCAATCAATTAACTGACCTTTACCATTAGCTACGGACATCGTCTTCTCAGCCTCGCAGAAACAGATCATAAGGTACGGCGATGGGCGTGAGGTAGCGTTCAGGCAGGGTTCAGTTGGAATGAAACCGCGCCCAGTAAGGCGATCGCCCAAATAGGAAACCGCCGCAAACCTACCTAGAGAGCTACGATGACGTACAGGGCAGGTACGGACGGGAGGTACTCCGTACCTTACTGTCATGGTGATGAGTCACGTGATGGTACGACGCGTAGATGAGACGCGATCTGTTTTATCCACGGGGCAAAGACGTCACCGCATCGATCACCAGCGCAGTCTACAGAGTATCGGAGCCCAAAGCCACAAGGAGCCATTCCAAAGGCGACAAGGGCTCGCTGTGACTTTGGACCCCTCCTTCTTTTTGCGTCTTTTGCTTCAAACGTCGAGGTCCGCCCCCTGTCTCATCCTAGTATTCCCATATTGTCATATGAATCTGGCTGCATCTCAGCCTCAGCTTCATGGCATCTCCGTCCCGTCCACCGCTCCCGCTCCGGCGACAATCGTCCACGCGGAGCCTGAGACATGACAATGACGACTTGGCCCAGTCGTTGAAGCAGCTTTCCCTCTCCACTTCGCCCGGCCGAGCTCCGACCTCATCGCATCTCTCCGAACCCACAACTCCGTTCCGTACAACGGGGCGCCGCACTTCACAGTCGCCGAAGCCAAATGCCCGGCTTCCGTCTCGCAGTCCGTCGCACGGGCGCGACCCCGGCTCGGCAACGCCCACGCTCCTTCGGAAGGCCTCCATGAACTCTCTGCGCTCGTCGAATGGCATCGGAGCTGGCCCAACTCCTACACGGCGTGCCAGCGCAGCGCATGTTATGTCACCAACCCAATCCAAGTCACCTCTTTCATCTACGTTTTCAATACCAGAGCAGCCTCGAATGACTGCCAACTCTATCGCACACGACAATTTCAGCGCCGAATTGCAGGCGCATCATGGATCCGTCTCCACGCGCCGCACCGAGACGGTCGTGATCCTGAACGATGCTGTCTATGGCCACCGGTTCTCCCGACCGCGAACCTCCCGCGCTGCTCTTAGTACCATCGTCGAGCGTCCAGAAAGAATAAAAGCAGCTGTGTTGGGCATCTCTACAGCTTACGTGCGCCTAGGGGGGAGACACTGCGAGGGCGCATATCCACTTCACCCCAAAAGAGACGTTGAAGATCTCCCAGGCATTCCCTTTCGAATACAGAAGACGGACCGGAAACTTTCGCTTCTATCACCGGCTGTTGTCAACGTGCATGGAACAAGATGGATGGAAGAACTGAAAATGATGTGCGAAGCGGCCGAGGCGAAGCTCGCGATGGGAGGAAAAGAACTCCAGAGGCCAGAGCTGAACAGAGGAACCGAAAAACAACCCGACAAGTTTCATGAAGGCGATCTGTATCTTTGTGCGGAATCTCTCAACGCCATGGAGGGCGCGCTAGGAGCTGTTTGTGAAGCAGTTGATACCGTCTTCGGCTCTGGCCCTCAACGTGCTTTTGTGGCTGTGAGACCTCCAGGTCATCATTGCTCCGCGTCATACCCTTCGGGCTTCTGCTGGGTCAACAATGTTCATGTTGGCATCATGCACGCAGCCCTTAACCACGAGCTTACACACGCAGCCATCATCGACTTTGACCTTCATCACGGTGATGGATCTCAGGCCATCACCTGGCAACACAATACTCGGAGTATCACTGCCGCCAAGAACGCTGCGGCATGGAAGAAGTCTTCAATAGGTTATTTCAGTTTACATGACATCAATTCATACCCTTGCGAAATGGGCGATGACGAGAAGGTTAGGAACGCCAGCATCTGCATCGACAACGCGCACGGTCAAACAGTGTGGAATGTTCATTTGCAATCATGGAAGTCAGAGGAAGATTTCTGGCAACTCTACGAGGCCAAGTATACTGTTCTCTTGGAAATGGTTAGGAACTATCTCAAGAACCAGGCAGAACGGCTGAGACTGTCCAACCAACCCCCCAAGGCTGCAATTTTCTTCTCTGCTGGGTTTGATGCGAGCGAGTGGGAGAGTGCAGGGATGCAGCGCCATCAAGTCAACGTTCCAACGGAGTTTTACGCTCGCATTGCCCAGGATGTCATCAAATTGGCAGCTGAAGAAGGTCTATGTGTTGATGGCCGGGTCATTAGTGTTTTGGAAGGTGGCTATAGCGACAGGGCCTTGTTCTCTGGCATCTTCAGCCATCTAAGTGGCTTAGCAGGCGATCAAACATACCATCAAGAGCCAGAGAGCATTGGTCGTCTTGGTGTGGAGATGGGTCAGAAGATCGGGGTGCTCGCAGAAGAAGAACAAGAGACGCACAGGAAACCATCATTGGATTCTGTTCATGCCTACGATCCGTCGTGGTGGGCAAGTCCGCGGCTAGACGAGTTCGAGGCCTTGGTCGGTGATCAGGGTGGCCCTCCAAAGAAACCGCAGAGCAACACTCTTCCGACCTACTTCTCTCCGACACAAGCTTCAACCGCTAAGGTTTCCGACCCCATTAAGATGCGCCGCAGTCTTTCCAGCCTGGGTGCGTCATTGTCGAGGCCTCCAACGCCACCTCCGCCAGAGGTTCCTTGGACAGTCGCAGCGCATGAACTGAGCAAGCTGCTCATTCCTTCGGACCGCCAGACGGACAGCTGCAAACCTGAAGATCTGAATGCAGAGGCAAGTCGGGCGAGGCGAGACCGCCAATCAATCCTTATGGGGATTGATCCTGCTCCTCCTGCAGCTTCGCGACCAACATCGCGACCAACACCGCGCATGTCTTTGCGCGAGAGGAGGGCTAAGCCATCTGCCCCTCCCGAGCCAAGCAACGAGAAGGCGTCGAAGGGCCGTAGAAAGACGATGGCTACCAGCTCCATATCTACAGATAAGGCAAGTATTGAATATACATATTGCGGTGGGCTAAGGCTAACTCTTCTCTAGGCGGTGGCCCGCAACGTCCCTTCAAGGATGAACAGTGATGAGCCAGTGAGGAGGACTAGTCGACGTCTTAGTGAGGTGCCGACTTTTCTTGGATCCAGAGATACATCGCAGGCCTCGTCCAGCACTGAAGTCGACCTGCCCGATGCTTCCGAGAACGCTGCTCCAGCTTCTCCATTGAACACAAAGGCGCCCGTCGGTAGCAATCTTCAAGTCAAGAAGGCACGGAATCCCACGGCTCCTCGTAAGGAGACTGCGCCTAGAGCGCCTCGAGGCTCCAAGAAGACTACTACAGCCAGTAATTCGCGGCCAACCACAGCCGCACAAAAGGCCAGGTCGCCATCGAAGTCTTTGAGCAAGGTTGGCCCATCTAGCACAGCGGGTGACGGCATTGACAGCATCACCGCGGGCATGAAGAAAATTCGCATTAACCTAGTTACGCAGTCTCAGAAGGAGGCTCGCGAGCGAGCTCGGCTCGAGGCTCAGAAGGCTGGGTCTCCCTCAGCATCTACCTCTACTGTTGTGGATCAACCTAAGCCTCCAATGTCTATCGAAGCTTCAGCCAGCGTTCAGCCAACGTCAGAAGCCGAAACCCCTGAGCAAATGGCCATCCATACCGAGCCAGGGAACATTTCCCCTTCTCAGGCTGCGCCTCCTGACCCTCGTATCCCAACACCACCGGCCACTATCTCTTCCAGCGGTATCTCGACACCTCTCCAAGAGCAAAACCCTTTTGAAAATGCTGCCCCTGAACCGCAGCAGATATTCCTGCCCTCCAGCTCCCCTACAATCCCTTCCGTTGCCATCCAACCTAGCGAGGTCAGCGATGATATGTTCATCCCTTACCACCCCAAGGGCCCTGCACCTGAGCCTGTCGCTCAGCAGGAGCCCTTGAAATGGCTTCCTCCTAATGTGCCGACTCCATCTGCGCAGACGCCTGCGGCGACACCAAGTCCGGTCAAGAGAAGCAATCTCTTCCAGCATACCTCCGGGATCCCTTTTGCGCCCCGGGCAAAACAACAATCAGAGGGAGGCTCTGGTACAAAGCCTACAGAGCAAGACGTCAGGCCGGAGCCGAGTGCCCCGACCTCTCTCGAAGAAATCCCCGAAACCCCTCAGCAGTAAAGAAAGCGTTCAGCTACTGCTTCGTCATTTATATCCTTGAATCTGCAGATAGCTGGCTATCTGATTCCTTCCAACACTTTATGCAGAGACAGGAATCCAATCCGAAGTCAACACTGAACTGTAATTGTCCTTGATCTTTCTTTACTCTATATAGCCTCTTGTTTTTGGAATGCTTCATCCTGGCTGTTCTTTGGATGTCAGCTCTCCTTTCACGATACCCTTTTTCTTCGCTTCTCGGATCTATTCTCCGCGCTTTATTCTATAGCTCTAGCTTTCTCTAATCCATGACTTGGCGGTTTCCTACTTGACCTGTGCCATTGTTTTGGCGCAATCCGTCTATACTGAGATTTCAGGGAAAGCTCTCACGAAAAACGTTCACAGGAACCCTGATGTCCTCAGCAACCGACCTGGTTGTGCCCTCAATACCCGGGTGATATTTCCTCTGCAAAGTCCACACCTCGTCGACACCCAGGCTCTCGAGATAAGCGACAGTGCGAGCATAGTTGGTGGCAACCTGCGCGACACCATGACTGTCGTCGGAGAAGGTAAACTTGCCGCCCATCTTGATCCACTCCTACGAAACTCGTCAGCACCGCAAGACAGCGAAGAGATGACTGCTCGGAAGAATGAGTTTTCGGGTCGTCTCACCTCAGCAATGGCTCTGCACGGATAAGGCTCTGCGAGTCCCTTTCGCAACGCCGCGCTGTTCACCTCCAGCCATCCGTCCTGCTCGCGCACCAACTCCAGATTCCGCCTCACACGCTCCCAAACACCCTTCCACTGTCGAACATCCCGTCCCGGCTCCACGCTCAGCAGCCGGATGAGATCAAAGTGACCCACGACACGCGGCTTCAGCTCCCGCAGCATATGGTGCTGCAAGTCATAGTAGTCCTCGTAGAGCCCCTCCTCGGTGCCGCCCTTGCTGCTAGCATCCCGCGCGGCGGCGAACATGGCGGCGTTGTAGTCGATGGAGAAGCCGTGGACGTGGTGCACCGAGCCGATGAAATAGTCGATGATGGGGTGCTCGGCCAGGGTGCGCACGTGGGCGGCGAAGTCCGGGCGGATGAACTCGGCCTCGAAGCCGATGAGGATGTGGATTTGGGAGGCGTAGACGTGCTGGAGACGTTGGGCTTCAACGAGGTAGGCCTCGTGCAGGGGAGGGAGGGCCTCGAGGGCGGCTTGAGGGTCGTCGAGCTGGGACGGTGTGAGATGAGATGAGATGAGATGAGATGAGAGCATAGATCTGAAGAGAAACAAACAAGTGAGATATCAAGCCAACGCTCAACTCACCTCCTCAGGATACAGATCCCGTTGCTCATACCGAGGCATGTGCTCAGTGAGCCCAATAGTCTTGTAACCAACAGAAATCGCCTGTTTAACGATGTCCTCTAGCTGGTCCTTGGCATGGCCCGGGCAGAACTGCCCGGAATGCGAATGCATTGTAAACGCCATGGCGAAGTCTGAGCGGGGTTATGATAGCACCGAGATATCTATATGGCGGAGAGAAATCCACCCTTGAATTAAAAGCAGCCTGTTGTCGTTACAGGGCTTCGTCTGGCCTGCCTTGTAGTTCGAGTTGCCAGCAAGTCAACATGTAAGAGGTTGAGTCAAAGAATTGAGTTGATGGCTTGAAGTGTCGTAATGCCTCAGGTGGGGGGGGACTTGACTGGCCATCTGCAACTTTCCTGTTTTTAGCGGCCTCTTTGGGATCCTCACCAGAATCACAGCGAGACGTGACTGACACCAGTTCCGTAATATGATCAGAGGTGTTTTGGCCAGTATATACATTATGTACCAATACTATGACGGCAGAATCCTTGAATTCCAAACCAATTCGCTTCCGGCCATCCAACGCCATGCATGTCCAAGTACCCCACCAAGCAATGCTCATATCAATGCTACATATAACGAGATTCAACCTCATGTCTTCTCATGCAACGGGATATCCCCGTAAGAATACACTCCAGGCGCCATACTGATATACCGGCCGGCCACCAACCCTCCACTACTACCAGCAGACGTCTGCGACACAACCGCCGGCCTCGCTGACTTTCCCTCATCCTGCACGATGCCTATGCCGTAGCTTCGACCTCCCGCGCCGCCGCCCTTGTTCCATCCTAGTTGGAACGTCTTGCGACGTAGACATCTTGCTAGGTCCTCATCTTCCATCCACTCTGCTCCGTCCGGGAGGCGCCACCACAGCGTCGAGTCTGCGAGGAGACTTGCCTGTGCTGCGATGCTGCTGGGGCTCTTAGGTAGCGGGGCGCCGCGTGGTGTCGTACGGAGGGAGACGAGGCCCAACATTAATGTAAAGGCCAGGAGGCCAGCAAGAACGTATGTTTGTATGCTAGCCTGGATAAGACGCGGAATATAGTAGTCCACAGATGCCGAGATTGTCGCCGCCGAACTGCCGGCATGGGCTGCGCGAGCTCGCGACTTTGACGACAAGGGCCGTCGTATCAAGTCACTGCTGAGGGCCTGCGCGCCGAGAATGCCATGCTGTAGGTGGATCGCCTGAGAAACGAAATTCTGCCTCTCGGGCATAACCAGACGCTCCAGAGTCACCTCGAGCCTCGACAGTATCAACGTGCGAAAGAAGCCATCCAGCCCCTTGAGGTCGTCATCGTCAGCGCCAACATCGCCCAATGCCCCGTAAACACTCGTGATATCCGCCTTGACATTCGACACCCGCTCACTCGACGTGTTCGTAATGGGGATCGCGTCCGTGTCGATGCCCAAGTCCTCAATGTGAAACGTCGAGTGCACATCCACATCGACAATCGACTCGTTACACAAGAGCACCGAGATCATCCCGTCCTGGGCGCAGCTGCCCCATACATAGTTCAGAGAGTACTTGGAGGAGAGCTGAGCGCACGACGACGCCACGAGTGCAGTGTGGGATTGGTTCGCTTCGCAGATGGGCTTCTCCTTGGAGCCAGCTAAGGGGACGCATTCCCATTCTGACCCCTCGCCTTTGTTCAGAGATAGTGTCTCGCAGGTGAGTTTGCCCCTGAGCGCGGGGACTGTTGCTACAAGCTGCGTATTTGGCAACGGCCACTCATCAGGATGGTCAACGAGGGAGAGCTCCGGCAGGGCTACATTCTCCCAGGTCCATCTCGGGTACTTTGGCGTCTCTTTGAGCAGAACCTGGTAGACTATGTCGCTGCCAATGGCACCCCTCAGCGACTTGCTCGTCGACTTGAACTGTGTCTCTGGTCGAAGCTCAAGATTGGACGTCTGCGCAACTTGAGTGATGGCAAACAGTCCCGCGGTGAAGATGGGCATCAGCCAGCCAAGAATGGCGGTGGACTTGGCAAGGAAGACAGCCCAGTCCTGGTTTCTCATGGCCTTGCCTGCAGTGTGCAGGCCAAACTCGTTCATGTAAGTGAGGCCCAATGACTCCTGAAAGCGGCACTTTGCGACGGTGAGTTTCAGGAAAGGAGCAAGACGTCGACTGTCGATATCAATGCGTGTCCAGAAGACGGCGAGCGCGGTAAAAGTGAGTGTAGGGAGACAAGTCCACAAGAGAAAGATTTCATCTCCAACTTCGAGACCGTTGTCGTGACCCTTGAGATTAAAGACGACGCAGATTCCAGCGAGCAAAACCACCGACCCTGCAATGCTTACGGCCTGAATACGAGCGCCCTGGGTCCACGGCCGATATGTCCCAGTTATCTCTTCCGGTCTCTCAGATCCCTTGGCATTGAATGAACCATTGCCTGCGCTAAGCTGCTTCAGCTGGAACATCTCTTCTGGCCGGCGTCCAGGCTGTCGGAGTTCGGTCGTGTACCAGGAACCCGCCAGCCTGGCAGCGACAGTGTCCATGCCGGCGTTACCCGTGCCAGATAATCGCGCCAAGAATTGCCGGCTGCTCGCAAGAAGCGCAGCTGTTCCGGCAGGAGATGTCGGATCTCGCGGGGCGATACCTCGTGGTGATGGCGCATGGTACAACATGGGGAGAAGCACGCCGGAAAGTATGAGGAAGACGCCGACGATAGCATGAAGGATACCCATACGGGCTCGAACGAGGTTCGTCCCGTCGGCATAGATTTCGGCGTGGAATACAGCCGTGGAAAGGATGATCTGGGCTCGGAGTAAGAATTTGGTGACGATGGATGCGACGACGAGATGATGGCGGTTGCGAAAAGCCTTGCTCAGCGCTTGGAAGCTTCCGAGGCTGGTATAATCGAGAAGGATACTCCGACGAGCCTGTTTGCGGCGCGTCTCGTCAACGGTAGTCGGACGGCGGTCGAGGATAATCCATGGCGTGTAAAGCAATGCTTGGGCTTCGACTCGCGCCCATAGCATAGCTACGATAGAGATGACTATAACGGGCCCGAAAGTCCACAGACCCTTGACGCTGCTCTCGACATCATCTCTTGAGAGCAGCCACATTACCACTTCGCCTACCACCGCCAACATGATAAAGGTGCCGATAAAAACGCCAATGACCCTCCGGCGCAGCCATGCGGGCCTCCATCCATTCTTCAGCGGAACCTCGGTTGGCTCCAATGCATCGATCCCTCGAAAGCTCGTCTCACCACGTGATTCGGCCGTGTCGGGCGGGGTGTCGAAATAAGGCGTCTCAAGCACCGTTTCCATGGTATTCGAAGCCCTGATAAGTCGCGGGTCGGTGGTACCCGTTGTGGCGGAGAGGGTCGTAGCCCGCGGTGAAGTGAAGCCATCGCCAGTTGGCGAAGTCGGGAACTGCCCCCTCTGCAACGGCCCCGGACTGGGGGGATAGAAGGGACTCAGTGGAAAACCAGGACTCGATGGGCTATTTAGAGACTGGAAACTCCGCGGGCTGGTAGGACTGCGCGGACTCGAAGGGCTCCTGGGCCCGGGCGATACGCCGCGATGAGAAGGTAGAGGCGGGGAGAGCAGAGGTGGAGGAGCTAAAGGAGCCGTGGATGTCGTGGGTTGCGACGAAGGATACCGGACGTAACTGAAGCCGGACGATGCTGTATATCTCGTGTCGCCGTATACTCTCGAGGTGAGCTGATCTTGGTCTGCGCCAGAGGGATGGAGGCCGAGATTGTTCCATGACGCTGCCATGTCTTCCAACTGCTGGTGGGTGAGGCCTCAAGGCATTGTCTGCCGTTTCCCTCCAAGACCGAGGAACAATGGACAATAGGCAACGAGTGATTCTAGGTATGCGATGGTAAGGAGCGTAACAATGAGGGACAAGGGGTCAACAAGGAAAAAGCAAACAAGGAACGAATATAGAGAGAGTGAAATGAAATGCCAAATACCAAATGTCAAAACGACGAAAAGTAACAAGAAAGAAGCCTCCAGTAAGCTGCCCCTCCAAGTACGTTAGCCGTGTGTGTGGTCGTCAATAGCTTGCGAACCCTCGTCCGTACTAAGTTCCCATCTTAGCTCCTAAGATACGTATCGTATTCCTTGATTCCCCTCCATCCTCCATCCATTCTTCACTCCATCCTTCATCCTTCATTCTCCATCCTCCAACCTAGGCTAAAGCATCCTGGCCCCTGACCATGAGAACCACGGGGCAAGCTTGCATCCACATGACGCACATGTGTATAGGTCTACCTGACGCCGCGGGGGACTCCTCCGAGCGCTCGCTCTGCTTACAATCGAAGTCCCCAGTGTAGAGCCGGAGTGCCCGAGCCTCAATCACCTTGAACTGAGCCATCCGCTCAAGCTTGCCGCCATCGCAACCGTGCCGTATTCTGCCTGACCACCTGATAAGCCCATAAACAAGCAATACCGGGCGAACTGGCCTGACACGTCCGATTATCCCCTGTCACACGGATATCCACCCCAAGGTTGCCAATGGAAGCTAAGCTGCTTTCCCGTCTTTCTCTCTAAGCTTCGAATTACCGTTACGGAGTACCGTACCGTTTTCTTCCTTGCTTGGTTTTCCTCCAACATTCCCATTAATAGCTATCTGCCCATGGCTGTTCGATAGTCTCGGGCGCCACGCGCCAAAAGGCCCACTACCGCCCGCCCGGAGCACAAGGTCAGGACAAAGGGAAAAAAGCCTGAAGTGGCATTGAAGAAGAAAAGAAAAACCCTCCGTAGCTAACGCGCCTCCGTAGCCTACTGGGCGTCAACCTAACCCAACAGATAGGGGGGTTAATAGGGATTCTCTTCTTCTCTTGGACTGGGCGTGGTCTGGACTCTTCCCTTTGCGACTTAGACGACCGAGATCAAGAGAGAGATCCTGGTCCCCGAGTGCAAGCAACCCAGCGCCGCACCGTTGGCGCCGCCGCCATCGTGCGGTTGACCGTCAAGGTTTCCTGCAAGGGGAAATTGCTCGCTACTCCACTTGGGCTTGGTCCATCCATGCCATGCTTAACAACTGACAGAAGATCTCGGTTGCAAGACAAGGCTTATCGAGGTTAAAGCAAGGAGAAACATAAACACGTGCACGACTTATATCCGCATATGACCAAGTGATCGCCCATCGGGATAATCCAAAGGGAGCCAAGACGTGACGTGACGGGCGACAAGCCAGGGGCGCAAAACTTCACAATGCACGGCATGCATATGGCATGCCGTAGAGTTGGCAGATCAGCCTTGTCAGGACACAGATGTAACCCACGGATTGTCCCTGTCCCGTCTGGGTAAGCCACAGAGTCAGTCCGTCAAAAGGGGGAGGCGCATCATCGACGATAACTCCATCTCGTGTGCATTGACGAGACCTGAGAGTATTGGAGAAATAGAAGAATAGATTATGTGAAAGAAACAATACATCAGTGTCCGTTAGTTGTTCCATGTTTAGTTCATGTCTTCAACCCCACCTTTGCAACTACTACTCTGGCCAGCGTAAAACGGGACATCAACACTTTAAGCACCACGACACGACGCACATGGTTCTCATCGGTCCGTGGTCGCTTTTTGGATTTGATATTTTTGTTTTCTAACATCTTGCTTCTAACATCTTGAATATTCTGCACCACAACACCACCGTCACTAACAATCATCGTTCTTGTCTTCAAGATAATAGGTCTGCTGCGTCCCATCCCAGACACAACTAGCATACATGTCACGTCCCGGGGACACCACACAAGATCTTCTAATATACAAGTCGACATGCATCCGGACCTGCTCCACTGTCCCGTGTCTCCTATCCTGAAACGCCTGTCTAGGGAGCCAAGGCTTTCACGCCGTCTCGTTCCTCGCCGTCAGACCATCCCATCCCACCTCTTGCATATCCACCACCCGGTTTCTCCACGAGAACACAAGAAACGACAAGAAGAGAAAATAAGCGAAACCAAAAGCATTAAAAGATGCCCAGGTCGCCAGGATGGAGCCGGAAGAACAAAATAAACGTGCGTGGGGGCTCTACCCCTTGAGTGGCGCCAGGCGGGAGGGAAATATGATGTAGGGTCGGAGCGACCAACCAGGAAGTCTATATTGAAGAGCAAGGCGGATATCGCGTCGTCTTCGTGTGAACATGGTGAAGAAAGGACATGGGTAAAGGAAACATTTCGAGTCGAAGGCTCATGGCGAGCGGATTTCGTAGTGGGACTAGCCGCGTTGAAAGCAGCCTTTCTTCCCACTGTCCATCGATCTGGTGCCGTCCATGGTCACCGCGTCGCAGTGGTCAGAGTAGTCGTCACAGTCCACCTGAAGGGTATCGAAGGGTAAAAAGAAAAAGGCGCACTAGTAAAGAGATGTGATGGTTTTTTACTTGAATGACAGGGGAAATCGGCCGTCGTGGTTCGCGGTTGCTCAGTTCCATCCCAGCGAGTTCTCTGCAGCCACAGGTGCAGAGATGTACGCCGTCCGGGCTGAGTTGCCCATGCCGCTTCGTCCACTGCCGCGACTATCACGGCCGCCCTGGCGGGCAGCGGCCGGGTCAGTCGCGGTGCCGCCATACGCAGAGAAATCTCGGCTCATCAGTGCGCCTCCCATAAGAGCTGGGCTGCCGTTGCCCGTATACTGCATCTCAGACGAGCGATTGCTGCTGCCAATGGAGCTGGCGCGGCGGTGGCCCTGCTGCTTCTTGCGCTTGTATCGTCGGGCGACGAGGAACATGGCAGCGCCATACATGACACTCAGGCCTATGGCACCAACAGCGATACCAGCAGTGGTGGCCTTCTCCTTGGCCGACCTATCTCCATCACCATTGTTGCCGAAGCCGTCATTGCTAGAGTCGCCAGAGTCGTCTGAGCCACCGTTGCCAGTGCCCGACTCACTGTCCGAATCTCCCAAGATGTCGATCTTGGTGTTGATAACGGATGTCAGGTTGCGAACAATATCCTGGTCGTTGTTATACAGGAGAGAGTTGGGGGTGATGAGATCGGCCTGGAGGCTATCGATCATGTTCTCGGGATAGTAAAGCTTGGCAAGGGCCGTGATGTATCCCCACTTGGCCTGGGTGTCCAACGGAATAATCTTCTTGACGAGGATTCGGTTCTTGTCGAAGCCACCCGCATCAGCAAGCGCCTTGGGGAGGTACTTGAAGACCTGCGCAGCCGCGACGGTGTTCTTTGCCACGAACTTGTAGTTGAGCGGGAACAGGAAACCAAGCTGAATAGCAACAGAGCCCTCAGGGATTGGCTTGTTGGGGTCATCAGGCAGGATGACTCTCGGGATATTCGCAGGCAGACCCGTCGTCGTACTGGTCTCGGTCGGCTTGGTGGGAGCAACCGTGTTGGAGGTGGGCTCGAACACAATAGTCGTGGGCAGCCAGTTCTCGGTATTGGTAAGCGTCGCAGTAGGTCGAATGCTGGTGATAGGGTCTGCCGTCGATGGGATAAGGGTGGTGGGAACAGGCTTGGTCGGCTCGGGAACCACGGACTGAGACTGAGACTCCGTCTGCACAGGGGGTGGCAGACTAGTCGGCTCGGTTGTTTGCTTGTCGTCGGTGGCAGTTGGAGCAACAGCTGAGCTCTCCTCGCCATTCGTCGCAGGTGCGCTCTGGGTTTCAACTCCGCTGGTAGCCTTGGTGGGCTCATTAGTGGCAGTGCCGTTGGTCTCCGGTTCCGTCTCGGTAGCAGGCGTATCAGTAGGCACTGAGTCGGTAGCCGAGCCGGTGGGCTGAGTGACAGGTTCAGTCGTGTTAACCGGAGGCACCTCAGTTGAATCACCAGTTGGTTCAAGAGGGCTGGTAGTATCAGGCAGGTTCGTAGCCTCGGTGGGAGGGCCAGAGGTCACATCC